>JABUQX010019541.1:7500-10000 GCA_015478945.1 Trachelipus rathkii | reverse complement strand
GTTTTTCAGCATCCTGTAATTTTACTTCTTTTTTTTTATACACCTCCAAATATTAATAAGATTTTCTAATTTAATCCTGAGCTTGCAAGCCACCAATGATTACCAAACAAAATTAAAAAAAAGATAACTCAGAGAGAAGAGAGAGAGAGATGAGAGAAGAGAGAGAGAGAGAGGAGAGAGAGAGAGAGAGAAGAGAAGAGAGAGAGAGAGAGAGATGAAGAAGAGAGAGAGAGAGGGATGAGAAAGAGAGAAGAGAGAAGAAGAGAGTGAGAGTGTGTTTACATCTTTAATATTTATGATTTTTCTAAGCCTCAACGAACTCTAGTTAAAAAAATGTTTTCGGTAATATTTTTGTCAAATATATGAATATTTTATATATAAAGTATAAGGAAAATTTACAATTTACAATAACACTTAATAAATACAAACATATATATTAACCATATATTTATTGATATAAATAATTTTCATTTAATATTCAAAACAAATGTCATAGGTTAAAAATGTACATGAATAGCTTTTTGGGCATCAGCATTTTTAAATTTTTAAATGAGGAATAAGTGCAAGTCGAGCATATATATATAATAATATATATATATAATATATATATATATATATATATATTATATATATATATATATATATATATATAATATATATATATATATATTTATATATATATAATATATATATATATATATATATATATATATATATATATATATAATAATATATATATATATTATAGTATATAGTTATGGTCAAGCATCCCGAAAAGTTATCAGCATGTAACTAAAGAAAAACTATAAACAGCTTACACGAAAAATAATATCATTTTATTAATCATGAGACATTTCTACAGAAAATTAAAAAAAAATAAAAAAAAATGAACTGGTTTAAAAAATAAAATTGTTGAAAAAATCTTGAAAATATTACAGTTTTTTGACAATTCGAAGATGCCGCTCACTACGACTGATGACGGAAAGTTGCCAAATGTGGAATTTTTTTTTGTTTTAAAAACGGACAAATACCCACGGGTAAACAAGAACGTATAGAGTCGGGGTTCTCGGCCTACCGGGGGCGACGGGGGGGACTTCGTCCGCCCCCTCTGTCCCTCCGTCGCTCGAACCCCCTAAGATAGGATAGAAAAAGAAAAAAAATAATATTTTTCGTCAATGTATATTATAAAGCGACATTTGGCAACTTTTCTCTCGAGACTGCAGCTGCTTTCTGCTTTCAAGGTCTTTCAAGTCAATCGAGCCTGCACTTGTTTACTAATAAATTATGGAGTTATAATAAATATTAGAATAATTAATTTTTTTTTACAATTTCGCGTGAAAAATTGTCTCTGATGAATAAAATTATATTTATTTTCGTGAGTATGTTATAGTTTTCTAGATTACATGCCTAACTTTTCGGATGCTGCCTAAATATTATATATATATTATATATATAATATATAGATATATATATATATATATATATATAATATTATATATATATATATATATATTATATATAATATATAATATATATTATATATATATTATATATATATATATATAGGCTTGTGATGAAGCAATATTTTATTAATTTTCCAGCACTCATGGGTTGGCATTCATTTCGAACTGAATTAATTAATAACTATCTATTAATTTTTTTAAATTAAAATAAAATATAAATTTATTAAAACTAATTCATTTTATTTATATATATTTTAATAAATAATTTAATTTTACATAATACTTGCATTTTAATAATACCGGTAAAAGATCTATTAAATTAACTGACACTGTACATGCGATGGGGTGTTATTGGCAATAGCTGCTGTTTGCACTTTTGACGAAATTTTTTAGGACTCATCAGCCGTCTATTGGTCGTAAAAATGCTTAGTACAGGGCAGTTAAAATGCTTAATGCAGGGCAGTAAAAATGCTTGCTACAGGGTAGTTAAAATGCTTAATGCAGGGCAGTACAAAATGCTTAGTGCAGGGCAGTAAAAATGCTTACTACAGGGCAGTAATAAATGCTTGGTGCAGGGCAGTAGCAAATGCTTTCTGGTGGGGCCCCAAGGGCAGTTAGCAAATGCTTAGTCATGGCAGTAAAATGCTTAGTGCAGGGCAGTAAAAAATGCTTAGTGTAGGGCAGTAAAAATGCTTAGTGCTGGGCAGTAATAATAATTATTCGTTCGTTAATCGTTAATTAAAAAGGAAGAGGATAAATAGCAAAACAAAATTTTTGCAAGCGTTGCGCCACCTTTATTTACCTAAAGGACTCCCAACGAACGGGAAAATCTTCAGAGCAAGTTTTTTTTTAAATTGTTTAGAGGATTTGGTTGAAGAAAAGTCAGGAAATTGAGAGAGAGAGAGAGAGAGAGAGAGAGAGAGAGAGAGAGAGAGAGAGAGAGAGAGAGAGAGAGAGAGAGAGGAGAAGGAGAGAGAGAGAGAGAGAGTAGAGAGAAGAGAACTTCGAGGAGTAACAGGAACCAAGCAGGCAAGCTA
>JABUQX010019541.1:0-2500 GCA_015478945.1 Trachelipus rathkii | reverse complement strand
GTTATGAGTAATTATGTTGGAGAGGAAGTCCGACAGGATTGGAGGATGGTTGTTTGGTTCCCCGGTATAAAGGGAAAGGGATAGGATGGAGTGTGGAAATTATAGGTATTTGTCTTTTTAGTGTAGTAGGAAAATTGTTATGGGAGAATACTAATTGAGAGGGTGAGAGAGTTAAACGGAAGAGAGAATGAGGGAAGAACAAGGAGGATTTAGGTGGGAAGGGGTGTGTGGATCAAGTATTCACAATGAGGATGCTTGTGGAGAAAGTTATAGAAAGGAAAGGGAAAGTGTATGTGTTTTCTTAATCTGGAGAAAGCATATGATAGAGTGAAGAGGGGGAATTATGGAGGGTGCTGGAGGAATATGGAGTAGGGGGTAAATTAGGTAAAGGTATTAAGGCCTTTTATAGGAATAGCAGAATGGGTGTGAGAGTATTAGGAGGGGAGAGTGAGATGTTTGGGGTAGAGAGAGGGTTGAGACAGGGATGTGTAATGTCACCGTGGCGTTTCAATTTATTTATGGAGAGTGTCGGCAGAGGAATGATGAGGGAGGGGAAAGGGGTGGAATTGATGGATAGGGTGATAGATGAAAGTGTAACATGGATACTATTTGCACGGATAATACATGCCTTGTTGCGAAGAATTCAGAAGCTGTGTTATTTGGTGAAGGAGTTTAGACTGAGAGGTGTGGACAAAAGGGTCTTAAGATAAATCCAGGTAAGAGGTAAAGTGTTAGTGTTTTAGGAGGAGGAAACAGATGAGTGGATGGTTAGAGATTAGAGTAGGAGGTGTAGTATTAGAAGAAGTAAAGGTTTTCAGATATTAAGGGATGAAAGGAAGAAGGAGGATGAAGGAAAGAGTTCACAAAGTAGGAGAAGGAATGAGAGCATGGTGGTCTGAGGAATTATGGAAAGGGGGGGATTTACATAAACCTAAGATAAGTATGTTTGAAAAAAATTGGTTTCACGGTCTATAGTGTCGTGAAAATGGGTTGAAATCTAGGTCCAAGAAGAATTGGAAGTGTTTGAGTGAAGGTTGAGAGCGTATGTGGGGTAGACAGGGATAATAGATTCTTAATCGATAGAATTAAGAGGATGTCACATAAAGAGAAGAGTGTGATAAGGAAGATATGGTTTGTGAGAAGAAGCGGAGAGAGGTGGAATGTTAAGATGGTTATTGACATCTAGAGAGAGAATGCAGGAACAGAGGTGTAGGTATAATGAGAGCTTTTGGAGGCGGAAGGGTAGGTAAGGAGAGGAAGGGGGAGACAAGAAGAAGGTGCTATGGATGAATAAAAGGATAATGCTGAATAGAGGAATGAGGTGGAGGAAGCTAGGTTTGGCGAGAGATAGCAAATGAAATGAGGAGTGTGGTGGGCGAGATGAAGGAAAATATGAATCTTTAGGGAAGCTGTGCAGTACCACTTACCCCGCTAAGCGCGAATAAGTTGTTTTGTATAATTATATAATAACATTAAATAATACATGGAATAATAATTAAGTCTATTATATATTGTATCACGGTAATAGTAATAGTGACTCGGATATATAGAATATATATATAGATACTGTTACTATCAGTATATATATCTAACTATAGCATATATATATATAATATATGGAGTAAATTATAACCTAAATACTAATCATTTACCATACACACACTTTACATATGAATATATATATGAATATATTTTTGGTTATATATATATAATATATACTATATTAGAGCAATATTCACTCTTTACGTAAGAGAGTGTCGCGAACTAAATAATATATATATATCAATATATACATTGATATATACCATGGTTACGTTCTCATTAGGCTATAATGGTACATATACACTACTCATAATTCCAAAAATATATTATGGAGCTATTTTATATATTTATAGTTAGTAATATATTATATTCGTATTATATAGAATATATCGATATTTATTATAAACTTGCGCTACCCAAAGTGATAATCGTACAAAGGTACGCACTGAAAATATATATATTATAGGGGAATATATATATATATATATATATATATATATATATATATAATATATATATATATATATATATGTTATATATATAATAATAGATATATATAATATATATATATATATATATAATATATTATATAATATATAGCCCTTTTCTGTTTTACCGTTGGGTCAATTTTTTGAAATTTTTTTTGTTTTTTTTAAAATAAATATATTGCACTATAATGATGAGCAACAATGAATTTCAGTTGTAACGGACATGATTCAAAAATGTTCGAAGTATTTTTAAATAATTTTTAAAAATCACTTTTTGTAAATATTTTTTAAAATGAAAAATATCTCGAAAAGTACCGACACCTTACCGATTTTTAAACACTTACATATTTGGAATCAGCGTATAATAGTTTATTACAAATACGTTAAAAAAATAAAAATAAAAAAATAAAAATAAAAATAATAAAATAAATAAAATAATCTTTCAAATTATCTTAAATTCTTATTAATTA
>JABUQX010019540.1:15000-19462 GCA_015478945.1 Trachelipus rathkii | reverse complement strand
AATATATTCACCACCAAATTTTTTTTTTATGTTTAAATTCGGTTTACGACCCATTAAGTTTAGTTTATAATAACTTTTGTTAAGTATACACAATAAATCTGTGTCTACTTAACAAAACTTATCATAACCTTACTGATTTTTACGAACGTAAAAAGAAATTATATATGAAAACAACGAATAACGCTGCTAATAAATATATCGTAATTGTGGCAATTTTTTTATTAACATGTGGCAGCGTTTCTTCATACCCATATATCAAAACATTGATTACTTTTTTTTAAAAAATGTCAATTTTTTTTAACTACGCTATACTCAACTATTACCCAATACAAAACAAGAAAGACAAAAGACAATTACAACCATCGAAATGTCTAGTTTTTCAAAGAGTTTTCAGTTTATTTTCCATGTAGTTCCTAGGTAGTTATTCTATCACTTTTATTCTCCTAGCCTATTTTTTCTTACTTATAAGATGTTTTTAACACTTGATTTCTTTCTGATGGAGTCGATTTCCATACAAAATATAAATCATGAATTTTGTGAAAACCATGAAAATTTACTTCTCTCCTAACCCGGCACTAACCAATACAAAAACTATCACCATGAATACCAAATAGCTAAAAAAAAATGCATTTTCAAAACGACTTGTATTTACATGTTGAACTTTTTCACATATTTATTTTTGTGCCTATGACTTTCAGCTTAATTTATCATTTTCATTTTAAAATAACTATCTGACATAAAACATATTGATCTGACTAGTCAAAATCCTCCAGCTCCACATCCCCGATTATTATTATTATTATATGTTTGGCACCTTTGTTGGAAAAGCAAGAGGCCAACATAAAATCCACCCAAAATTTTGGAAAACCTATACAGTACTTTATATCATGATGCATAGAACTTCAAAAAATTATCTTCTCAGAAGAAGAAGGTTTACAATTTTATCAACAGATTTCATTTATCCTTAAAATAATTTTTAATTAATATATTTAACTGAAATTCTTTATGTTAAATTCATAATAAATTGTAATTACATTTTACTTCCTATCCTAAAAGTGGTGAATGAATCCATGGAGTGACATAGTCATGCCGTCGTAGCCACCGAACTTTGGAGGGTACTATATGACAGCATTCCGTAGGACATTATTTCACAAACACCATACTGCATTGTTTAGTCATATATATAAAGTATTTTTTCCCAAGAATGAACGAAAGTTCTATTATATTATGACTAAAACTAGAGAAGGCAACAAGGAAATATTATGAAAATGAAGAGAATGATATCAAATAAGGGATTAGATAACAGTATATGCAAATCTCAATAATTATATAATATCTGTAACTTGATCAATCTTATGTTCTCTGAATATTGCAGTGGACATCTGATGAAATATATGAAATTTAGAATTATAATTGAATTTAGTTAATAAATAAATTAGTATTTACTAAATTGCTTCGCTCTTTGTTAACTGTAAATTTTTCTATCATGAAAAATAAAATGACATTTTATATGCAAGTAAGTAGGAACTTACTGTCAACCTAGAAAAGCCTCACCATAAACTGCAATTAAATTTAAAGTTGATTCCAGGAAAAAAAGGCTCTAGGATGAAGCACTGATATAATACCTTGATATTTAATAAATCACTAAGAAGATCTTTAAAATGTGTATCTCTAAAAATGAGAAAACTTATATATTTTAATAATTTTTTACAAATATTATAATAAATAATAAACAAAAAAACTTTACAACCTACTGGAATTGAAAAATTTCCTTACCCTTATGTTTGTGTAGAGTGAAATAAGCTCACATATTGGCTTTTCGCACAATTTAGAGAGGTGAGCTTTATAATCATACAGCTCGCATTTCGTTGTTAAAACGAAGTCACTACTTAGATAAAATATTGGAAAAAACCATAGCCTATGAGTGCGACGAAATGAAGAAGTAATATTATTAGCATTTAAATACCAACAAGAATAGAAATTTCAAGTTAAATACATTTAAAAAGTTTTATAAAGATTATTATCTTTAGATTGAGCTTCACCTAGTCTAATAATATCAAATAATACTATAAATTATTTTTTATAATTAAATAGTTAATTTAGTATTAATTTTGCAATAAAAAAAATCCTAACCTAGATACTAAAAAGAATTTAAATTTTTGTAAAGTTTTCGAAAAATGAAATTAAAAACATTAAAAATTTCACATTTCTTTCTTTTTTAAATAAAATATAGGTGAGAGCTATATATCTTTATTTGGTACACGATATCTTTAAATTAATATATTATATATTTAATTATTAATTTGTTTAAATTGAAAATCAAAATCTAATATATCTACAACGGAAATACAAAAATTATATCTGCAATTTGCAAAATGCTTTTTCTTAAATTGAAAAAAACTTTGAAAGTTTTTTTATTGTCCTGAACTCAATCTATGAGTATCTTCTATTCACTACTAGATATTATTTTAATTTGTCTTACACACACGTACAAGTTTAAGACTAGAGGGAACCGAACATCTGTTGTGAAATAAGAATTACAAAATTAATATAAATTTGAGAAAACAGCAATGAGAAATCTAGAGTAGAATGGGATTTAAAATCTTATTTTTTTTTATTTTTATATTCTTGATTATTTTTTGAAGATGTATAATCTTTTTTTTTAATTTATTAACTACACGGAAGATCAGGCCTAGGGGTATATAAAAGCCTGCTAAGATTGGCGGACATCGGTGGTATCTCCGGACCCCTCTGTCGCGGTGTGAGCCGAGCAGCGCGGGACTAATCCCCCTCCCCGCGTTATGTTGCTCACGAGAGGGGTCACCCCCGCTACTTTGGTCTTTGGGTAGTTGGGTGCGAGGGTTCCTCCGTACCATCCCCATCCGGGGGATGTAAAGTTTGCCTTTACACTCTGTCCCCATCGTCTCGAGCCCCCTAAATGGTGTAATTTGAAATTATTTTTTGTTTTGTTTTTGGAAAAATTTTTAAGTTTTTTGTTTGTGCCTCGAGCACCGACTCGTGGAGATAGAGGGGCCGATATGTTTTCATACACTCGGAGGAGGGAGGATATAGAATTCCCACCCCGGTCGTCCATCCGGGATGAGCGAAGACACGACACAGAAATACTCCGATCGCCAGTCTTATTTGAGCAGGTTACGTAAAGCGGTTAGACTCTACATTTCTCCTTTTAGTTAAAAAAAATAAAAATTTACTTCAAAAAAAACAAAAGAAAAGCAAAAAGTTAAAGTCACATCAGTAGATAATTTCGATAGATACTCCCATAATGATACTTAATTTTGATTTGTTTTAGCTGGCTCAACCTGCAGGTCTGCTATCAACTGTTACTAGCATTAACACAATACAATAAGTGTCTGTGAACCCATATATAGGTCAGTATTATAGTATAGATAATAGCTCTGGTACTACTACTTCAAATATATTCTAAATTAGCATTAGTTAAGTAATTAGAGCTAGTTAATTTATAAATAATTGAAGGCTAATTATTAAGTATTATCTATAACTAGTTCAATAAATAATATCTTTATATAATAATAACTTTAATATGAATAGTATTAAGCTAATATATTATATATAAACTCATTATATATATATATATATATATAATATCGTAAATAAAAAATATTGTCTAGTTTTATTTATAAGGGGAGCACCAAAATATAAAAAACGTTTTTCTTTTTCATCTTTTTGATTTATATCACCAAATAATAAATCATAAATTTGTGATAAAGTACTAGATGACCTGAAATCCTTCTCAAATACTCTATCAGAACCATTATAAAATATAAAAAGTATCATAAAAGAGATAGAGGAATAAAAGAAAAACCTTATAGTACTATTACAAACTAGTTAAATTTTGCCTATATACTTTACATTTCAACTTAACTTAAACATCTCTCTATATAATACTCAGTTCACTCTTTGAAGAGGAGCAGGATTATTAGCCTTAAGGTCCGTAATACCTAAATTTAATAAAAATGTGATAAATACTCACTATATTATTTAATATAATTAAGCATATAATTCTTAAATATATATTAATTTCTAGATTTACTAACTTATTATCTTATTTCCTATTTATAAGACTTTGTATTCTCGATTCTCGAAGTAGAAATATTGTGAAAAATTGTTTATAAAAACTATTGTGTACTAATTAATTATTATACATAAAAATAAATAACTAAATATATATTATTATAATTTGAATAAATAATAATCATTTAGCTTATATAAATTTTAAGTGAATGGATATTCATTGTCAGATATATGCCAGCCTATCCTCACCACCTCCATATATTAATAATATAAGCAATACCTGGATTTTATCATGACAGTCTCCCAATTCTCTTATTATTGAATTAAGTGCCAAAATGGAGCCTGAAGAAGGTGTACGAAGATTTGAACTTTGTCATAATTGGAAAGTCAAGCACATTCACACCTCTTA
>JABUQX010019540.1:0-10000 GCA_015478945.1 Trachelipus rathkii | reverse complement strand
ATCTCTTTTCTCGCGAATAAAAAAATGGCAATGAATCTTTCATGGGTTCTCTTCCAAATGCCTTTTTAAGTATTTTGGAAAAAGTATCAACTCTAACTTTGCTTCTTTCTCTCCTCTAGTATCTCCCGATGGCACAACTGCCATCTTATCTTCTGATTAAGCTCAGCTTTTCATCTCAAACTTATCTGCTTCTAACTCTATTCATTAAACGATTCCGAGCTAATTACTCTTTCTAATCCACTCTCCAACTCAATTTATTTATACGAAATTTCTTTATAAATTGTTCTCTCTCCTACTCATCTCTATCATCTCTCTACTTCTCTCCTCTCTCTACTCTCTCTCTCTATCTCTACTCTCTCTCTCTCTATCTCATCTCCATCTCTCTCTCTCTACTTCTACATCATTCTCTTCTCTAGAGCTTAACACTGAAATGCGATGTAGGTCCTGACGTACTTTCCTTCTGTAAGCGATTCTTAAAAACTTTGCTTCCTCGAAGCTTAAGGTTTTCCTATTCGGTAAAATGATTTACTCTCTTTGTCTTTCAGAATCAGAACCTTTCTTCTTTATTGAAATGTGAGCACCAATGAATCTGTGCCCGAAAGAGGGAAGACGCCCTAAGCAATTAATAATAATGTACCCATCGTTTATAGCCTCCTTTCTTTCTAAAGTTCTATTATCTATCCTAAATATGGAAGACATTGGAAATAATTTAACATTCTATCATCAATTCTAATCTTCTGATCGCCAGGAGAGAGGAGAGAGAGACGAGGGAGAGAGAGAGAGAGAGAGAGAGGAAGACGAAGAGAGGAGAGAGAGAGAAGAGAAGAGAGAGAGAGGAAGAGAGGAGAGAGAGAAGAGAGAGAAGAGAGAGAGAGAAGAGAGAGAGAGAGAGAGAGAGAGAGAGAGGAGAGACTTTTAAAAGAAATGCTCTGCTAGTGATCTTTATCTTTTTCTTCTCCCTGATTTTAGGCCTTCTGCTGTTTGGAATTTTGGTGAATCTTTTGCTGTGTTGCTAGACATATCAAATGCATTCGATAGAATCTGGCAACAAATTTTGATTTCTAAACTTTCCACTTACTACATCCACCCTTCTTTCTGTGGCCTTCCTCTTATTTTCTTTCCATCATTTGCTTCCAGTCATTCTTTCCGTTCATCCTTTAAATCAATTAACAGTGGTGTTACTCAAGTTTCTGTTCTATCTCCAACTCTATTTTTACTTTTCAATTAATGACATTCTCTCTATCACTTCGTCTCCTATACACTCCTATGCCTGTGACTTTACCCTTCGTTACTCCTCTTCAAATTTGAGGATCGCCCTGTGAACATCAATTGAAGGTATTGGAATGGTGACTTTGGGTCAGGTCACCTCCGTCTGACCTTTCTTGAATATCTAATTTCAGCAAAGAAAAACATTTTAGTTTTCTATACCTCAAAAGCAATTTCTTCATCTATCTCCTCATAATCTTCCACACAACAAATAATTTCTTCCCAAAAACACAAACTCGAACCTCCATCTGTTCTTGATTACCTTGCGTTTCCTTTTCTCCTGACCTTAATTATATGATCACATTAGTTTTCTTTCTAAATTAGCTTCAAAGAGTGTGGGTGTTCTGAGGTGCCTTAAGAATTTCTTCTCACCATTTAAGCTGCTTGTTCATGATATAGGGGCCTTGTTCACCTTTGCTATTAGAGTACGCATCACATATCTGAGGTAGTTCCATACACACTATTCTATTTGATAAGGTGTAGTGCAGTCTATTGTTTTTCGCTTTGTTAATTCTCCTACTCTCTAACCCCTCTCCAATCGCTCTCCTTACACTCTCACTATTACTATAGATACCCTTCTTCTAAACTCTCTAGTCAAATACATGTCCCTTTGAGGAGAACTATTGAGACACCTCTTTCCTCCACACAGTCTCATCCATTACTCCGCCAACTCTGGCGTCCCAAGACTTAACCTCTGTGCTCAATCTTTCATGCATCACTGGCAAAGTCTGGAACACAATTCCTTCATCTATTTTTCCAATTTCCTTTTGACTTTCACATTTTCATACGCCATTTATCGAGGCATGTTGACCTTTTATTTAGAATAGGATTCTGGTCTTCCCCCACCTCTGGTGGGATTTTGCGAACCTCCGGCCTTTGACTTACCGATGGAGTAATGATAATATATATATATAATATATATATATATATAATATATAATATATATAATATAATATATATGATAGTAATATATAATATATATATAAGTATATAATATATATATATATATATATATATATTATCATTATAATAGAAGAGTTAATTATTTAAATTTCACCAGTAAACTCAATCTATTATTGAGAGTCTTACCTGAAATCAATTAATTAAGCCTGATTATATAAGTACCATACTCAAGCTCGGACGAAAATATTGCTTTTATAGTTGTATTATACACTATATAATATATAAATTATTATATATATATTTATATAATATATATATATATAAATAATTAATATATATATATATATAATATATTATATATAATATATATATTTATAAAATATATTAATATATATATTATATAGTATATAATATGTATTATATATAATATATTATATATATATATATATATTATATTATATATATATATATATATATATATATAATATAATATATATATAATATATATTATAATTATAATATAGATTATATATAGATATAAATAATATAATAATAAATAAATAACTATATATATATATATATATATATATAGATATATATATATAATATATATTATATATTATATAATTAATATATATATATATACCGGATATATAGTATATTATATATATATATATATATATATATATAGTATAATATATATATATATATATATATATATATAAATATATTATATATATATATATAATATATATGTTTAGCGCAGGAAGTAATGTAGCACTCCATTATAACTTTGTAAACATTTTAATTTATGTTCGTAATTATGCTAAGATTTGCGCGAGCAAATTTTAGCATAAGTTCAAACAGTAAATACGTATATAAACCCGTCATTTTGAGATACTCCAGAGTAGATAAAGTCAGTTAGATCAAATTATTAAGAATCAGAAGATAAAAATCGTCATCTCAAGATACTCTTCTTCAGAAATTCCTCCCGGCAAAGAGCGATTTGAAACTTCAAGGAAAAAGTCAATGCAACTCGAATTCGATAACAAATTTTCGCCCTAACGAAGAGTCTGAGGCAAGTTCGAAAAAACGCACTGGAAAAGGCTCGACTTGACAATTACGCCCTACGAGAGAGATAATCTCCAACAGAAGGACTTTTCTACTTTTATTTTTCCATTGCGTACTTTACTTCATGTGAAATAAAAACATTCATTTCCAAATATGATTTCTAATTTAGCCAATCCTCTTATATAGGGTGCATTGTACTCTCTAAAATAAACCACCAATCTAGCAATTTCAGCCCTATATAATTGGTGAACCCGGAGAAGAACACCCACATTTCAATCAATGCCTTCTGAAACTAACAAAGAAAACGACAAAAAAAAATGAAGAAAAAGAAAAAACGACAATAATACTAAAAATTCCAAATCAGAGTAATCAATTCGTCCTTTTTGGCAATTTCAATTTTCATTTCATTTTATGATTATGGTCTTCATACTTTGCACAACAAAACACAGTTCGAGAGATTCACTCCGGTAGACAATAGCAAACTGCCTTTTCCGGCATCGGATTTTCCTTTCATCATTCAATTTGGATCATGGGACAGAAACATTTTTGGGATCCACTACGAACTCTTGATTCCTTTTCGAATTCTCTAAATGGTTATGTGACCTCTCCCTTTTATGTATGAAGAAATTTTTCATAAATAAAGGACCTAAAATTCAAGCAACTTCGCTCACAATGTAACTTACCTGTCATCTTTAACATTTCTTTCATTATTTTTAACGTTATTAGGTCTGAAACTCATTCTGAATTTCACTACGAACCTATGATTCCTTTTCGAATTCTAAATGTTTCTGTGACCTCTCCCTTTTTATGTATGAAGAAATTTTTCAACATACAAGAACATAAACTTCAAAGCAACTTCGTCCTACAATATAGTCAAGACAATAAAATTTCTTCTCGTAAACTACAACTTGAAATCTTACCGTGCGCATTTTGGTCAGACATCCATGAATACAGTTAGGAAACGTTCTTATATGGAACCTTCTTCCTTGGAATTTAATGTACAATCACAGTGCCGATGACATTTGTGGACTTCGAAGTCAATTGTTTCATAATAAAAGGGGAGTTGGGTATTAAGATCAAATTGACGTTTCTCCATTTAAATGTTTGTAGTTTTTCTATATCTAAACGATATAACCAAAATACGTGCTGGCTTCACAGACGACGTAATCTGATTGGGACATTGTACCAACCATCGCCAATATATAACATTATCTGATATCACTACATGCTATTGCGAGCAACACAACACGTCAACAAATCACGATCAACTCAGTTAACCACTCCGGATGATAGACCAGCATAAATAACTATAGTGTCTATACAAGAATGCGCCACAAGCTAGCACAGTGAGCCCAACGAACACCCTACCATCACCACTCATATTTGCACTTCCCATAATGCCTTAGCTATAGAGGTTTTACAGTACCTGTCTTCGGGACCATAACTTAAATAGTATGCTGTGCAGCTCTTGAATACTTTAATTTTCATGTATTTTAGTATACTTCATTTCTCCCCACGTAAATTATCCCTCCACCGAACTACCCACAACACCCACCTCGCATAACCATACTTTTTCACTCCGGTGTTTTACACGGCCAGACGGCAACCAACACGCTCCAACATCCGCAAACTGAAAACCAGACCGAAAACACTCCCACTTTATAACTTTTCAAACATTTCCACTTTATGTAAGACCGCGTAAAATTATCACAGCACATCGTTCAGCAAAGAAGCGAGCTACCGCCTGAGACTCAGAAAATCTTCCTATCCACACAGCAACACCACCAACATACGCAGTTCAACCAGAGTGAACAACTAACATACAACAACTCAACCCCATCATTTTGAACAAACACACTACTTCAAGTCAGGATAAAAACAGAGTCAGATACAGAGTCAGAATAACACTAACAGAGACCACACACACACCATCACCACAACCCGAAACATCACACACTCAAAGTGCTACACTGGCACCAAAAACCACACAACACAAATTACACGTACAGTCAGCGTCCGCCCCTGCGCAAAAAGAACGAGTAATATCCCACATCACGACAGACGAACAACACTCAGCATTTACCAACGATAAAACCAGTACTTCCACCCAACAGCGCGCCCAGCCCCAGATCAAATAAAAACCCCTTATTTCACATACAAACCCCCCTCCTAGATATGACTACACTAACAGAGACCACCCACCGCTAACTCTATCCATACACCAAATATTCCCATGAGCACTCATGACACAGAACGTCGCGTACAACCTCGCACCAACACATGAAAGAATAACTCAAGCCAAAACAACATTCAACACAGTGCACCACATCTCGGCTCAAGCTATTAACCACAAAGACACCCAAACTACATAAAGAGCCAATCAAGACAAGACACGAGGCCACTACACTCATTATAAATACACTACCACACACTCACGGTAGTAACACCACCGCACAGCACTCGCCGCACAGCAGAATACACCGGGTAACTACACAGGTATAGACGTCGACTAAACCAACCCAAACTCAACCAGATTAACTATGCATTAGGTACATAACACACACCGATAAATTAGAGCTCACCTACACAACAAGTCCACGACTGAACGAAGACCACACGTCAGAAGGTGAGCAACGACAAAGCGCATAAGCCCAAGTAAACAGCCCCTATGAAATACCATATCATCACCACACAACAACCCATAACCCACCACCAGCACCACAATACATTTTGTGTAGTTAATAACACACACACACCCAAGATCACCACCGCAGTCGGCCAACAGTAGACACAAATTAGATGAGGTAGTGATAAAACCCCAACAAACAAATCACACCTCAACACACACAAACACCGCACCCACACTACGTATCAATAATCAAACAATGAGACAACGGACACGAGCTATACCTCTCGGAGACACACAGTAATACTACACAAACACCCACGACGAGCAAGATGACGATAAAAACTAAAATAATAAAAATAAATAAAATATAAAAATATATAAATACAAAAAAAAAAAAAAAAAAAAAAAAAAAAAAAAAAAAAAAAATATAAAACAAATAAAAATAAAAAAATTTAAAATAAAATAAAAATAAAAAAAAAAATAATAAAAATAATAATAAAAAAATATAAAAGAAATACAAAAAATAAAAAATAAAAAGATATATATATAATTAACGTATAGTGCATAAGGTATATATACAGAGGTGGCAGCTAACGCGTACATGTTAACGGCGTTACGTAACGGCGTTAAAAGTGGAACGAAAACAGTAACGCTTCAAGTGTTTGAAAAGTACGACTGTAACAGGTAACGCTACCCTTTTTAAAAATTGTAACGGTTATTTTCTCGTACTCGTTACTCGTTACATCCTACACACGGAACTCCACTGTGTTGACATTTTTTTATTTTTATAGAACATGAATTTTAGTTTTTTCAGATATATCTATAGTATTATATATTATAATATATAATATATACTAATTTATATATATACTTTTTAAAACAAAATCAGATATAGTATTAAAAATATAATTATAATAATATTTACAGTTGTCACCTCCGCTCACGGGCAGAGCCCTATAAGGAGGGGTGTTGAACGCCTCAAAATTCATCTAAGCAAATTACGCAGATGAGCACAGACGCAGCTTATAAAAATAAGAGATTGAATTGAGTAGGAACACACAGAAGATAAGAGATTCCACAGAACAAGTTGCCAGGAAAAAGAAGCACCGCAGCGAACTAGTCTGAAGTTACAAAAACTCAGCATGGACACAGCACACTTTGCTACGAGGCGTCGTAAAGGTGTGGTACGCGAAGGGAAAATATCCTCGAACTTGCCCTAGCGTACCTATAGAAAGAGGATAACACCAACTTCACGCCGCAAGATGAGGGTCGAGTGAACTAGAAAGTACAGACAGTTTATAAGGCCTTTGCTTTGACTCAAAAAAGCGGTGAAACAGAAGCATCCTCCCCCCACACTATGAGAGAGTACTCCATACATGGGCTGGATGAGACCCTGTATAGCTGGAGCAAACTGCAGCAAAGACGAAAAAAAAATCTCCTCGCAGTCTAAACAAGAAATTCCCAGTTTCTGTTGAGGCCGCCCTAGCAACCGTTGAGATGTGAGGTTTCAAACACTTTTTTTGTTTATATATGAGGCCAAGGATGTTCATATTGTCAATAGGAGAGGACGAGAGAACCGTCGAAGAGATAACGAAAGTTAGAAGGTGTCTTAGCAGAGGGAGATTTGTAGAAGTTGGTTTTTTTAAGAATATAAATTTCACAGGTTGAGATAGACCCCACAAATATACAATGATAAAAAAAAACTAGAAAAAAAACAAGACAGAAAGAAAGGAAATCAGAGAGAAAAGATATAAAAAGAGAGAGCAAAAATCAAAGATAAAGAAAGAAGAAACCAAGAAATTAAAATGAGAATAGAAAGAAATGAGAAGAAACATACACGATATAAGAAGAAAGAAGATATAATAAAGTGAAAGAGTCAATAATGAAATTAAAGATAAAGAAGAATAGAGATGAGAGAGAACCCATGAGGAACCATATGACAGAAAAAAGAGGAAAAAGTCAACACAACGCCCAAGACACAAAAGCAACCCCATACACAACACCAGCAGATTAATTGAGCATTTGACGAAACGCAAAGAACGCTGAACACTAACGCATGAGGAGAGAAACAAAGAAGCAGGACAAAGCGACGCAGCAACACGCCAGACACGAGTGGACCCAACAAAACCACACAACACCTAGAGCACACGCGAACAATTCTCCTCGTATGTCCACTACACAGCAACATACCATCCGTTAAATGGCACACAACCATCACACATACTCACACCAAGACATATAGAGCAACGAAAGACACAAATAACAAAAAGCCAAAGAAGTTAAATCAAAACCTTCAGAAAGATCATAAAAAATGCAGAGCTCGACTACACACCGATAGAATAGAAAGAATACACCCACCCATGAACGTGTATTGGACGATAGTTACACCCACCGAAGACTCTTCCTCATCTTCGGAATATACTCCATCACCAAAAAACACATGGGAACAGCTTGCACTTCGTACATTCAACAGTCACACTACACAACACCTACTATCACCTCAATAAAGACACACTTAACTCCGAACAGCTACACATACTCTAAAAGTGGCTCAAGTAACAAAACACACACTCACAGTACCATACACATACAAAAGTACAAGCATTACCACTCCGGTATCAACGTTAACAACACAGTACAAGACAAAAAAAAAACACTTATATGAAAACCCCAACCCAGCAATACCTATAGTAATTAAAACACCCACTATAGCAATACTCATAACACAATATAACAACCCAGCGTTTATAGATATAATATAAATATAGTAGATATATATAATCATCTCCAACCCTTCTCTCCCAAGCGTGCGTAACATGCACGGGGAAAAACAGAAAGTAGTGGGGAAGAAAATAATGAAGCAATCGAAAAGAAACTGCCAGCCTACACCCCCCTTATACCTCTTTAGTGAAACTCGTCGCAGTCAGAAAATCCCCTGAGTTTCACGGACCGCGATGGATCCTCACTATAGCATCTCGTCAAGTAGGGTTTATCCCTTGGCCCAGTTGGGCTACACCATACACCTCACAAAACCCCGCCTTCACTATTGTTATGCACCTTTCTGCTCTCCTCTGCCAAACTCACATTCTCTCCTACATGCTTTCTTTCAATGACTCAATTCACTTTTTCTTCGTCTCCAGTCGGTCGAATCCCAGACACTCACACTATGGAGATCGGCGTAACCAACCAACTATCATTGCATCCTTTACACATGACCAAACCATCTTAAGTAATTCATTATCTCTCTCATTTACCCTTTCTTCATACCACGCAAGTCTAATACGTTCAATTCTCAATTTTATCAATTCTTCTCACACCTAACACTCCCCTAGATTGTCCATCTGACATTGAACTTTAAAGCATACCTTCATTATTCCAGACATAGTCTCAAGTATACATTAACAACAGGGTAACAACATACCCTCATGTTAAGACCCTAGCGCACCCAAGACTTGAGATCCTCTTACATCCAAAAGGAATTAATTGCACAACACTTCCCTGCCCACTCAAACTTTCCTCACAACAATCTGAATCAATCCGCTTCCTTTGTCATCCAATATACAACTTCTAAATATTTAGAACTCAGACACTTTTTCTCAAGCTGATAACTCACTCACAAACCATAACTTTACTCTTATCTACGTTTCTTTTCAAACCCCTCCTTTTACACACCCTACCAAATCTCTCTACCAATCCCCATTAGTGCACTCTCTGTCCAGATTCGCACACATCCAAAACCAAATCATCTCAATAATAGATAGGGAACCTCACTCTCTTCCTCATCTCCATCATTCTAGCACCATCCCCTTGCCCACCCCACCTCATATTCTTCAAACTCATCCAATACAAGCATGCATTTACCAAGAACATAACACCTCCCTGCCTCACCCGCTATTAATACTTAAACCAATCATTTCGACTTATTATTTCTTCGCACACGCTCAACTATCTTAACCCTACCTATATTCATGAAGTCTACCAACAACTCATTATATCACAACACTGCCATGGAGCTCCTATATACCTAATCATACACCCGTTGAGCAATCCATTAATCTAAATTACAATTTATTCTCTCTCCTCCCTATCTTCCCAATCATTTTATTCAAGTAAAATGAGATCATCTTCCCG
>JABUQX010019539.1:25000-27404 GCA_015478945.1 Trachelipus rathkii | reverse complement strand
ACCCGTGGTGTGGTGGTGAACACTCGTAACATATCACGCTTTTTTTTTTGGATTATTTTGTGTGTCTTTCTGTTTTTTTTTTTCTCTCTCTGTTCTTTTTTACTTGAATTGGCAGATATGTGGCAAATGGACTGAATCTCCTATTCCCCCATCCAAACAATCATTCAGATTATCAGAAAATCGTACTCTTTCAACATTACCCTCAGATGGATCAATATGTCGCAACTCACACAAATTTTTGTTTACTTATATACTTAAATTGATCCTTTAGACTTCTAAGTACTATATATCACAAAATCTACCACTTTGTCTCTACCACTCACTCTGCAGAATTGCAAATCCTTCTATCCCTCTCTTCCCTTTCCACAGCAACACAAACACATTTCAACCACACACCACTCATTATTCAGCCGGTTTCCTTTCGATCTTTGTTTTAGTCACAAGCGAGCAAATCAATTGCTTTTTAATATTATCCACAGTTCCACGCTTGCGGCCTGCCTCTCCTCCATCTCACGGTCTTTAGGAATCGAGGTGTATAGCTGACTCTGAATTTCATATAACATGTATATCGCTTCTCATTTTCGCCGAGGATAGAAGGGGCTTCTGCGTATCACGACCTTCTCCAAGGCCTGCATTAGCATTCCTGCAAAAGATAAGTGGTAGAAGGCAGCCAACCTAACTACCCCCGTCCCTTAGTCCCTTCTACGGCACGCAGGGCATACAATGTGGGCAATTTTTTTTTCCCTACACTTATGGTATAAGGGATAGGGATGGCTGTAAGATGTTGTCTAGAAGAGGGGTGTGGATATAAGTAATGTGTATATGATATGTTGTCCGGAGGATGAGTGTAGATATGAACGCAGAACAGAAAGGCGAACCATTAGACACTAGAATGTCATAAATATCATAAGCAAAATGGTATATATATATATATATAATATATATTATATATAATATATATATATATATATATATATATATATATATATATATATTATATAATATAATTATATATATTATATATATATATATAATATATATATATATATATATATATATTATATATATATTGATATATATATATAATTATTATTTTATTATTATTATTTTTTTTTTTTTTTTATTTTTTATTATTTTTAATATTATTATTATTATTATTATTATTTTTAATATTATTCAAAATTCTTAATATTTGTTCATTTAATCGGCAAAATAATCGGCGAAATTTGCCGATGACGATGACAATGACGATTTTCAAAAAAATATGCCGATTTTTTGCGGATGACGATCAAAAAATTTTAATCGTCCCATCACTAATATATATATATATATATATTATATATATATATAATTAACATTATATTATATATATATATTATATATATATTATATTATATTAGATATAATTTTATATATATATATATATTATATTAGGGCAGTCCAATCCATCTAGGTTGTAGGTCTACTTTATGGCAACATAGATCCATCTAGGTTGGTCTACATTTACAACAACAATAGATCCATCTTAGGTTAAGTTAAGGTTTACAGCATCGATGGTTCCATATAGGTTAGGTCTCAAGTTTAGAACCTTCTAAACAGGGTTCACACTGAAATTTTGAATTTGATTTCCCTGACTTTCCTTGACATTCCCTGACCAAATCCTCCGTTTTTTTTGGCGTATAAAATATCCATTAATCATTATTGCAGCCTATTTACCCAGTTAATTAAATTATTTTTGAAAATTTAGTTTAGAAACTTTTTCATCATCGTGGATGAATTTTAAAAAAATACTTCTTTTTTTTTTAGTAATCAGCCTATACCTTTCCCCATAGCCGTGACCAACACGTCTTTATAGTGTGTGTCGCCACACAAATGTAATCAGTTTTCTTATATAGCAAAGGAAATAAATTAAAGCTTACATTAATGGACTAGGTTGAATAACGTCCACTGTGATCACAAAGTTCTTGATGTTTTTTGGTCAACTTTCTTATCCCAGGAAGATGATTTCTAGCAAGTAATACATCGACTTCAAAGCTTTCAATTTCCCTCATCTTTGCTGTGGAATTCAACGTTTATAGATCTGTTGATATTTTTCTTTTTTTTCAACCTTTTTATTGAATCTTCTTTTCTTGGTTCTGTTTTGACTCTTTGAGATTTTCTTCATATCTCCTATGGGCAGATCTTACATTTGTCAACATTTATTGAGCGATAGGAACTTTATGAATCTTATCATGAGAATCTTATACATTGTGCACTGTTCTTTGAGAATCAGACTATGTTCCTTCAGATTCTCCATTAAAATTGCTTAATTTATTTGAAAACCCTCTTTCCACTGTTGCATTTCATGCAAAAATTCAGTTAATTTAATAATTTGCCACCATTCCGCATAACATTGATTCCAGGT
>JABUQX010019539.1:0-20000 GCA_015478945.1 Trachelipus rathkii | reverse complement strand
AGTGAACGGACATAGACGAGAAAAAAGAGGGAAGAAGCGGAAAAGAAGGGAAAAGGGAGAGAAGGGGTAGGGGAGACTTCAGGAGGGTCAGAATCGAGAGAGAGGGAAAAGGAGGAAAAAAAGGAAGAAAGAAGAGGGGGAGGGGAAAGAAAAGAAAAGGGTGGCAGGTGGAGAATTCATTATGAAAAGTTGGAAATAATAGGAGATAGACCAGAACCCTGAAGGACACATTATTGACAGAAGAAGAGAAGTCCGCCCCAGTCCAACAACAGCTGATATGACGCGATTTGAAAGAAAGCTAGACATAAGTAAGCAAGAGAAGGAGGAACCCAAAAGAGGGGAGCTTGGAGAGCAGTGACGCATGCCATACTCGGTTAAATGCTTTGTATTGTCAAGCGCCACCACGCACAAGGTTCCCCGTAGTTCTAAAGAGCGAAAAACATTAAATCGTTGATGGATGTATATCGCCACGTAGATTCGTGCAACGAGAGCCGTACTGGCGATCGAATGAGTTTCCAGATGATTAAGAAGGTGATTGAGAAGGGTTTCAAAGAATCTTAGATAGAATACAACGTGACACTAGGAGAATAAGAGAGGCGGACATAGTTAGAAGGATCAGAGCAGCGGTGTGTGTGTGTGTGTGTAGTAGTAGTAGTAGTACATGTGAGAGCTCCCAACACTGAGGGAAAGTGCTAGTATTGAGCATAGAGAATATAGTTGAGCGAGGGGCGAGAGATTTGCTTTTTCAGTTGAGAATGAGCAACAGAACCATCAGAATGAATAAGAGGAGGAAAGGCATATTACAGAAGTTGCTAAAGATGAAAGATTTGTCAGTAGGAGAACCCAGGAGGTTAGCGCACTTTCCTTGATGAAAGCCGCTTGCTCGTCGAAGAGTATCCCTACAACGATTTCTAGCTGAATGAAATTATTGAGAGTGATAGGAGAAAACGGGGAGAATTTTCCACCCCGATAGGCCACTGTCTCTAGCCTGATGGGCCAGAGAAACAAGCACGATCGAACTATGGTAATGAGGAAAGAAAGATTTAGTTTTAGATGGAATGAATGAGGAAAAGAAAATTTAGCTGAAGAAGGAATGAACATGCTCATCCAATACGATTACAGCTCCCTCCTTATCTTTTTAAATCTTTAATGACGACTGCCGACATCAACAAGTTCCTTACATGAGGTGGCAATTTGCTATCTATTACAAACTTGGAAAACCTTACATTTAATGTCCTGTGTTAATATTTTTATTATGTCAGGTATGAGGGAACAGCGCACTATGACCTAAGAAATCGTTACGGACCACAAATATGTCTCCTAATTTCCTTAATAATACTTTTCATTTTTTATTGATTAACTATTATTATTATTATTTATTATATGGTGTAATATAGTGTTATTATTATAATTATTATTCATATTATTATCCTTATTATTTATTGGTTTTATTATTTATTATTATTATCATTATTTGAGACTTAAGGAATCAAAAATTTTGATGGCTAAAATAATTTCGGGAGGTTTAACCCCCTGACCCTCCTGTCTGAGATCCCGTTCCGTGTGGGCGTTAAGTAATATATATATATATATTATTTATATATATATATTATTAAAATATAATATATATATATATATATATATATATATATATATAGAAGAGAGAGAAGAGAGAGAGAGAGAGAGGAGAGACGAGAAAGAAGAGATTATTTTAAAAGTTTTTTTTCATTAATGGTCATTCGTACGAAAGTGTATAGTAATTTGCTCTAATCGCTCTCGCTTGCGTATATGACGAGTTACTTCATCGGAGAGAATGATAAAATAAATATTTCATAAGTGGACGAGTACGCCATCGTGTGTAATTATAGATAGAGTAATGAGAGTGTAAATATTATATAATATAGTATTATATATATATATATATATATATTATATATATATATATTTATATTATATATAAATATATAATTTTAGTATATCATTATATAAGCCTAACGGTAGAAGTTATTGTTGTTTCTGTTCTTTTTTATACAGTGTCACACTATACATATTGAGAGAATAATATTTTGTAAATGAATGTTGATACAGTGTTCTACCTCTCGCGTGATATATATATAGTTATAAGTGTTGTAAGTCCATATAACGATTTGGGAATCACGAATATAGTAGAAAAAAAAAAATTGATTAATTGGAAAATAGGTTTAATAATACTATCTGTTCAATAATCTGGAAAATATTTTGAAAGTATTTTTCAGGAGTGATAGACTAATGAAACTGTAGAATAATTTATGTTTTATAGTTTTCAATAGAGTATTTATCTTATTCAGACTCTACAGAACTCCATATAGTGGATTTACTCAGTATTAGTATTATAATGTTAATTAGCACTAAAAATAATTAATATTTTCATCAACCATATTAAAAATCTATCAATTTCTTGATAGTACATAAAATAATTATTATTTTTTTAATTTACATTAAAAATAATTATTATTTGGTGATCATGTATCAAAAATGACAAGCTTAAATTGTGAAGCTGCAAAAGGACTAGCTTGCCTGAAATATCTGATCAAATTGATTAATGTATTGAATCTCATATTCTTACATTACAACTACAAACATGCAGTATGCACCCACAAAGCCCTATAAAAAGGCTTTGTAATTGCCATGTATTGATATAAGCATAAAAGAACATTGAAATAAAGAGACCAGTAAGAAGCCACATGGGCCTTTTGAGACTGTCCCAGTCAAGCTAAATAACCAATCACAAACATGATCATGCAAATGGTCCAGAATTATTAATGTTGTCTAAAGCCAGGTATGCAGGCTGTTTGGCCTGACAGGCTAGCAGCATTGATTAAAAACCAATTCCTGCTCATGAAACCTACACACAACTTGGTAGTAGACACTGATCAGAACCTCTGGTGTGCTCAGAAGTTGCATAGTAGAGGGTTTAGTAGACGAGGGAATGAAAGGGAAGTGAAGTTAAATACAGCATAGCAAGTAACATCAGTTGTCGTTTTTTTTGCCTTTGATTTCCTCCGCAATGCAATAACTAACCATATGTGGATGCTTTAATTCAAAATTGATTATTAGCTAATTTTATTTTTTCTCATTGCTTATTATATCTTATTTTAATTAGCCTATACACATATATGTAAAAGACATGCACAAACTCGTATAATTAATTCACATTAGCTTTTCTCCTCAATTTTTCCTTTCTCTTTTTAACTCTTTAACATTCAACGAACAAGGGCAGTGTTTCTCTTTTTTTCTCGCCCATCCTTAAATGTTAACATACAGCGCTTTTTCCCAAAACAAAATAAACAATTATCATCGAGTATAATTACCAGAGTCCAGATATATTCATTCATGTAGATCATATATTTTTCCCAACATTCTACTTTTCAAATGTGCTTTCAAGTATACGGATCACATACAGAAAAAGACATGGATACAGAGCGTCTGATCTTGGCTTTAATGATCACCTTCATCTAACAAATAAATTCGTGATTAGAAGCCTAGGGTTTTGACTATGCCATAGGAAACGCAGTGTAGTCACTGATGTGTTAGCATTGAATTATGATAATTCGCAAAGGTATAACATGCTTAGATTCTGTAATAGTCTAAATTTTTGTATAGATACTACTTATTTTTATTTCAGGCATATACGTATTTTCATTTACTCACGGTTTCCTAAGCAAAAATTAAAGAAACTCTCACATGCTATTTGTTTAACATAAACAATAATACAAAAAAATAAGCAGTCATTAGAAGTTACATGGCGTATGAAGCTGTTCCAGTCAAGAAGAATTTATATAACTATGTGCTTTAAATGGTGGTATTTACCTAGATTTGAATCAGTGTTCGTTCGTAAAAAGCTAAAAGGTAAAGGGTGTATTATTAATAATAATACATGGTCGTGATATAGCCTTATCATCGGCACCACTTAATTCTTATTTGTAGCAAAGCACACCACAAATGTACTCATTAACGTCTGAGTGCGACGAATGCTAGAGTTAATAGAGAATAGCTCAAATTCTGTAGCTCCAACCCAGTCTCGAACCTGGGCCTCCTCGCTTGCTAGACGAGTGTTCTACCACTGAGCTAGGAACGTATATGGGTCTATAGGAACATAGTCCAGGAATTGCCTTTCACTGTAAGCCAACTGGTTTTTTCCTTTCATGCTGCCTGAGGAACGATAATTTTGTTTCACTAGGATCATATTCTCCATATTAATTTTCAATTCTTCTTCTTATAGGAATACTTTGTCTTCCTAAAGTTGCTCCTGCAAGTGTAAATATTGATTTGTCTAACATTGTTTTTATTTTTAAAGCTCTCTTTAATTTTATTCTACAAATCTAGAGTAACTAGTTCCATAAACACTTTATTCAATTTGTCACATATTTCTTTTGTATTCTTTTGCTCGTTTATGTAATTAATTCATAAATCTTCATTCACACTGAATTCACTTCCATATTTTCTTCCAATTGAGGCCGGAGTGTACTCTTCTATTTACTTCTTTCATCCGTTGTATTATATATATTCAAACACTTTCATGTCTGGGTGAACCTCAACCAAGTTGAAATTATCCCATTCCTAGCATTTACTATCCAATAGAGAGCCCATTTCTATCTTTCCTCCAGTATTTATTTTCCTCTTTGGTTTTTTTTATTCTTATTCTTTCAGATATTTCACTACCATTTACTCTCTAGCATTTGCCATTGCTACCACGGACTTTGCCTGCAGTGCCTTAAAGTTCTACTACCAAACATATCTCGTAAATTTCATGTGATTGCCCTTTCATTATCTGGAATTCCCTTCGCACCATCAGTAATTATTTTTCCTCTGAGGTGCCGAAAATTCCTTTCCACTATTCCAATATTACATATAATTTATCTATCATTTTCCTCGGGTTCTTTTACCTTTTTTATCCTGGTTTTGAAGACCTTCTTATTCCTTTGATATTTATTTACCACTTAAAAGGTAATTTTGTAGTTTCTCTTTTATTGTTAATATCTATAATGCTTATATGTAGTTCATATTATGAAGCTTCTTAGCTAAAGGACAAACCTAGTACAGGTTTTTAACCTAGGTAGTTTTTTTTAAAATCTCTTACAATTTCACAATTTTCACAAAGGTTTTTTATAAAATTTTAAAATTTTTCCTTTTTACTTTTAATCTCTTGCATTAATTTGTATTTTGTATACTGATTAATCAATTCTTTAAGTTTCTCAAAACTACAAATGTCCAAATTGAAGATGAAGTTTCCTACAATTCTTCTCCCATTTCTGATCGTCCTTCTAAAACCATCTCTCTTACCTTATAATTTAATCACTAAACACTTTTTCTTCTTTGTCTTGTTCCTATAAACTTTATTTCACTCAAATGATCCATTTCTCATCTTTCAGCAAACGGAATCTTTTTCTCATTCAACAAGTTCATTGCATTCTAAGATAATCATATTTTTTTTTAAAATTGATGTTTTGAACTTGAGTTTTTTCTGTACTTTCGAGTACCATAAATAAGAAGAAGGAATAGATACTTTTAGAATTCTCACGGTTTCTATATAAACCTTTTCTATCCCATAGGAGAAGATTGGGAAATATTCAGTTTTGCTTTTTACTCTCATTTCTCATTACCTAAAAAAAATAGTTCTTACATATCTTCTTTTCACGTTAGGTTACATTTTCTCTATTCTCCTCGCTCATGTGAACTATTATAATACCTCAAAGGGTCACAAACTCGACCAAACAACGTATTAGGGCATCCTGTATCTATTGATACTAGCCCAAAACATGTACTCACTTTCATGTTCTTTTATCATAGTTGATTCAATATGAAGTTTCTCCTTATAGAGACTATTTCTCCTTATTATATCTCTTAATACATCATTTTTCGTCTAACTCTATAAAACTCTATGCATACAATGAAAATATCTTAGATGACCCCTTTTTTCCTAAAGGTTCCTCAAAACCTGTCTTTTGAATCTCAATAACAGACTATACAATTCACTTATGCCTTCTCCCGCGCAACTTTACACATTAATTTTTTGCTGCCTTTTTTTATTGCAGGGCGTTGGCATGGACTTCATATGCACTTCTTTGTTACAATTAAAGCATTTTATATTAATCCTTTTTCTGTTTCACCAAACACAAAGCCTAAAATTCTTTATCATTTTTATTATTCTTGGACTTATCACTTTAACTTATAGGCTTCTCCCATAATATCGCATCAATACTTCCTCCTCTCTTTGGTAATTTCAATTCCACCATCTAGAACTATCTACATTATATACACTTAGATTTTTTTCATCTTGTTGTCTAACTAAACTCCTCACAAAAAAAGCTAAATACACTCCGAGTTTGCTCCCTCATTACCATTTCCTTCATTTCACTAAAGGCAATATTTTTCCTCAAGGTTGTCATCAAATATACTTAACATAAATCTATAACCATGCGTTATTCTTACTTTATTCCTCTCATATCCTGAAGAGATCATGGTCATGTTTCTGATCTTTTGTTCTTATTTTTTCATCTATATGCCGTATTTTTTTGTCTAATAAATTTTATAATCTCCTCCATCTTCACCTGTTGCAAATTTCCTACTCTTTTTATGTATCTTTCACCAATTTACCTCATGGTTTCTCCGGACAAGCATTTATCGAATGTTTGAACTATTAGGAAATCTATAAATAATCATACATCGTCTTTATCATACTCCACACCCAATCTTCTACTTTTCCTTTTCATTCTTTCATTATATTTCCTTCATTATATTTTTATATATATTGAATTTTGGGGCAATTTTCTCCTCTTTCCTTAACTGTTTAGGCGGGTTTTCTCCTCTTATAAATCTCTGATCATTATTATCCTCCTCATGATCTGTTCACAACCTAGGCGTTCACGTTCTTTCTCCAAATCAGACTAATGATATGTGAAAATGAATTGAAAATTGAACAATACCCTCGTAATAATACAAATAACTGGGACAAATAAATGAAACTTACTTTGGTATAATACGGAGTACTGTATTCATTTTGCCGATTATAAAACTCACACAAATTTAATCATGAGTGCAACGTTACTACACGTGCTATCACAAAATCTTTTAAATAAATTACAAAATCACAAGATCGGTGAAGGGCCCTAATATACTACATAGTTCCTTCTTATTGCCAGATATAAAAAAGATTATAAAAAAAGATTCTTAACTATCACTATTTAATGTTTTCATAATAGAAAGCATGAGAAAGTCAATAATTTTTTAAAAAGTACTTATCATATTAATTTATTATTAAACCTTTGTTATGTTTTATGTTATGTTTATCTAGACGAATTTTATAAGCTCATATTTTTTTTTTTTTCTGACTCTTTTGATGACCTACTGTGATTTAATCATGTGTTTTGTGTATTTACCCTAGAGAAGTCTATTCATCTGAGATCAATAAGCTTGCATCTATTAGTGTTTTAACCTTTATTCACTGAAAAAAAAAACAACAAAACAATATTTATTAAATAAGAACTAAACCGAATTTTATATTCTTTAAATGGGTATATGGCCGAATATATCTTTTGCCAGCGGTTGTCATCGAATAAAATTGGTAGCAACTTCGTTCTTGTTAGTTAGAAGGACTCCATATGACAAACCTAAAGACTGAAAAAAAATCGATATAATAATATAGTATATATATATGATATATTATGAAAATTTATAATTATATATAAGTAATAATATTATTATTCATTAGTAAATATATAATAAATTATTATTCTATTATATATATATATATATATATACTATATTAATAAGTATAAAATATATATATCAGCTTTATTTAACATACAATATAATTAAAAATCAATAAAGCAAATTAATAATATATAATAATATAATTATATATAATAATTTAGTATTACAGAAGAATCACTCATTACTATCTATATAGTTAGTAACTTCTAGTAAATATTATATGAGACGAAATAATAAAATTGACTTTTCAGCATGAAGACATGATATAATAAACATTTTTTTCCATTAGGTATACTACCTTGTTTACTTCATAATTATATATACTAATTTATCTTATTTATAATATAATACCTAATATTATATCCCCCAAAGGTATATGTTATTAATATACTAGTAATATATATATAAGATATATAAGCTAGATATAGCCGATAAGTCTTACCTTAGTAGCCTAGATTTATATAGGTAATATATATATATATGGTGGCCTAGTTTTAAGAAGACTTATGTACGCTGGTGGAATCTATGAAGGTATTAGATCTAAAGTTCAATTAGTTGTTACTTAGATGGGGACAATCTTTTAGTGGCATGATACGTAGGTGTTGAGAGGAAAGAATTTATGAAAATAATGGAATATGAACGTAATTGGAGTAGTAGTGTGTGTGGTGTGAGAAAGGGGGTTAAATGTAAGAATTAGACACAATAAATAGAAGGTTTAAGTGTGAGATTTGGTTATGGTCCACTATAAGCAGTGGAAGAGGTATGGAATGATAGTTCGGTTGTTAAAGCGGAATGTAAGTATAGTAGGACGCAGTTAGTAGTTTGGGACGTATCAGGCGGTGCTGGGGACCGAAGAGAAAGTATTTGTGAATTGAGTCGGTGAACGAATGTCTGAAGGAGATGAAAGTGAGTTTGGGTTGCTGAATTTAAAAGAAGAGATGGTTTGATTTTAACATAAAGATATTGTTTTTGAAATGGAGGCCAGCGGGGATTGTGAAGGGAGGAGTAAAGGTTTGTTGGGCCTTTTATTTGTATTATTGTAAATGTTCAGCCCTGGGTTCCTAAAGTAGAGATGAATAACACACATTACCACCGTATGACGAAGTATACTAATTCCATATAGTGGACGAGGGGTCCTGAACGCGGTTAAAATATACATAATAATAAATATAGACGCATATGTCATCCAAATATGGGCGAGTGTAGTGAATAGATACCATTTAACTAATAGGATAAGTTGGATTTCTGAGACCACTATGACTGAAATAGTAAGTTTTTCATAGCATAATAGATACTAAAATTATATAATGAGTATCTAAGAGATAATAAGTAATATGGCATATGCGGATGAAGATGGGTGTTTCATTATTCTCTCAGCATTGCGTGTCGACTGTTTTCTGCTGGTCGTGGGGCTCAAGAAATTTTCCCACATTTGGTGAATCATATTTCCTGAGGCATAGTGCTTGAGGGAGGATTTGGTTTTCCTTCTAATTGGGTCAAGCTATTTCCTGATATATTTATCTTTTTCTTTGCCTCGCGTAATCTTACTGTCTTTCTCGCTGCTTCTTGCCTGGCTCTTTTGGTAGCCTTTAGTGACTAAAACTTGCTGTACTAGTGGCGCCTGAAATTGTTTTCTGCGGGATTCGTCTTTTCTGAACCGAATTCATTCAGCTATGGAGCTGGGTTGTTTCCCGCCCTCTCTTCAACGATGAGGCAGGTATGAAAGCATGCCCTGAGCCCTGTTCTTCATTCATTCACCCGTTTCCTCTTTGTATATAACTTGGCTTTTTCCTTTATCTCTCGGATGCTCGTCACGTTGAAACCTAACCAAACACACAACTTAAAGGCACCTTATACTACTCCTTCATAATCACAGACGTCATTTTGGATATTACTTGAAAACCTTTCAAGATTTTATTGGGCGCAACCATGAACTCAAATAACAAAACCTAAGCCTTACTTGTTTACTATGTTGTAGTGTTAACTACTACATTTCCATTCTTTATAAAAGGAACAATAAGGAAAGATAAAGAGAACCAAAGGGGAAGGAGAGAAAGGCAATATTTATATATTACAAAAATAATATATAGCTATATATAGTCGATATATATAACATTCCTTGTTCGCTCATATTCAATAATAGTTTTATTTGCTTTCATTAAGGATATATAATATATATCGTATTATATAGTAGGCGAATTTAGAGATATAATAGTCATTTAGGCCTGAATAGTAGTATATATTTATCTTTATAATTTATCTATACTTTAACAGTAGCATTTTTAGCGGGGCCAGTCAGTTATCTACTAGACTTCCTATTAACTGACTGATCAATGAATATTATAGTCTGAGTCATTTCGCTAGAGCAATTGGCAATCATATAGCTGCATTATTTATTTGGGATTATTTTTTTTCTCCTAGGCGTCAAGTGGACTGGGACGTGGTAAGGTGCGGAATTGTGCACTAGCTTGTCCCGGTATGGCACAGGTCCCGATCATGTGTTATGGAGGGCAATCTAAGTGCCTGCGGGAAAGAGAGTTGTTAGAAGAACATGACACACATAAGACAATCGCGGGAGGCACGAGAGAATAAGAAAAGCATTGCTGTTCCACAGCCTTGCGACGACAGCCCTCTATAACATAATTAGTAGAGACCCCCCACTCACGGTCGAGACCGTCCAGAATATCCACACACTGGCTTCTCATTAGACCGAGAGCCGATGGGAAACCTCATGCCAATCCACAGGTACCGTCGCAGCTAGACCGCCTTAGCCGAGGTTAGACTGTCCTTGCACACACATAACTACTCCTATAGATCCTCCCATTCTTTTCCTTCTGGTCCTGGCTGCAATTTTCCTTATCAAGACCATAATTACTAGTGTAGTGTATAGTGAATCAGCTTCTAAATAAATAAAGAAAATAAAAAAAAAAAAAACAAGTTGAAAAAGATCTTTATGTACAGAAGACAAGGAATAACGTGAAAACTTTTCATATTAGATGGTGAGGCATTGGAACAAGTAAGGCCGAATTTTAATATTAATAATTATATGCTGGATGAAAAGGAACGGATGATGGTGCAAAAGTGTAGTAGGCGAAAGTTGTGAATGGTCGAAAGGTGGCTGGTGGCAATTAAAATCTTGGTGGATGTGAAGGGGACTATCTGTTAGTGGGGCGCTAGGGTTTTGCACGAGGGTAAGTTGTTGTTGTTGCCGGTGTTAATGTATAATAGTGAAACTATGGTCTGGATTAAGAGGTATAGATCTAAGTACAATAGTATTCAGATGGACAATCTTAGGAGCGTTAGGTGAGAAGAATTATAAAATGAAGAAAATGAACGAATAAATTGAGTTGTGTGGTGTGAATAAGGCTTAAATGGAGAATAAACGGAGTACATTGAGATGGTTTGGTCAACTTATGGAAAGGATGGATGACAGTCGGTTGGCTAAGCGGATGTATAGTGGTGAATGTGGCTGGGAATTAGACGGTTGGGAGAACCGAAGAAAAAGGTGGAATTGGAGTCTGTAAAGAAATACGCTGAAAGTATAAGAAATGAGAGTTTGGCCAGAGGGCGAGAAGAAAGGTGCATAACAGGTTGAATGGCAGGGTTGTGACGGGGGGTAATGGTAGTGGGCTTTGCCCAGTGGATGAACCACATTGACGAGATACCACAGTGAAGGTCCGTCGCTGTTCCGTGATACCTCAGGGTGGATTTTTCTGATCTTGCAGCAATTTTCACAGGGGAGTAAAAAGGGAAACGGTAAAGGGTGGTGGGGCTTTCTTTTCGAACTTACGTCATGCTTTTCTACTACTTTTCTGTTCCGGTGTAATGTGTATGCCACCCTCCTCACCCCACCTCACCCCAGCTAGTTTAGGTGAAAGGGGAAGATAATAATAATAATAATAATAATAATATAATAATAATAATAATATAATTAGCATAATGATGTTAATACCTAGTGACTATCACAGTAGTATAATGATTTTCTTTGACTTTTACTAAAATATTTGTATAATTGTTCAATAAGTTAATATATCTACAAGTTAATATATTATTTATGTCCAAATAACATTCATACCGTACTGGTATACACTGGTGTGAATATCACTAATTACTTAATTTAACCATCTACAAAATGACTTACCTATCTGATGCACGGCTACTTTGTCTCCTAATACCATTTTGGATTGGTTGTAAAGGTGTAGTTGTGGCTATTTTATCACTCTGATCGGGAATCTTTGGTTGTAGGTTTACTGATGAATCAATTTCTTCCGTAGATGGGGATGATGGGCTGGCAAATGATGTGGTGTTTTCTATTTTGTTTTGTTCCTTAGCGTTACTATTTATCACAGATTCTTTTACCTAAAATAAATAAAGTGTTAAGCTTTAACTGAAATAAATAAAGCATTAAGTAAAATTGGTATTAACTATTAGGTTACAAAATTTTAAACATTTTTAACCCTTGAAAACCTTACCTGAGTCAAGGGCTCGTTAATACTTGGCGATGGTGAAGAAGTCGAATTCTCAACTTCATCAACATCTGTGTCCTCTAGGGTTGTTCCCTCAATAGTCAAGGACATTTGAGTTGATTCAGAAGCATCCACAACCACATCGTTAGACGTCAAAGACGATTCACCTATAATCTTTACTTCTTCTTTATCTTCATCAACTGACACGACAGACACATGATGCACCTCGTCTTTTCCATCCTCTTTATTCACCTTAGGATCAACAAGTGTCATAAAAGTACCATATCTAGCACTGTAAAAAAATAAAAAAAGTTTAAAAGCTTTAAGAGATTACGTAATAGAGATCAATCCCTAAAACCAAGTGATGTGCTAGGCACCATTCTTATAATAGATACTTAATATAGGACACACAGTAAAGGATCAAGAAAACTGAAAAATATATATGCAACTGTATGAGAAATAAATTTGAAGCTAAAAAAAAAGTTAAATAATATTAATGTTTTAAAATTGATTAAAAAAATTATACCTAGAAAACCAAATTAAAATGAATTAGCTCATAAAAAGTAAAAAAAAAATAACAACATCACACAATATAATGTCATTAACATATTAAATTTAATTATTATTAGTCAGAAACTCACGCCTCCTTTGGCTGGGTTCCATTTCCTCATCCTCCGGTTATTGATGACTACTGATCAAATACTCACGTTTTCAATCTAAGCTTTGACCAGATCATCAGCTAATATTTTTAGTTCTAACTCATCAATAGTGCTGCAACTGTATCATCAATCTTCTGTAATATATAGTAATAATATATTATATATATATACTATATGGTAGTATATATATATTATATATATATTTATTATAGTATATATTATATATATATATTATCTATATTTTATATATATAATATAGTAGTTATATATATATATATATTATATATCAGATATTATATATAATTATTATATATATATATATATATATATATCATATATATATTATTATTATATATACTATATATTTATATATTTATTATATATAGTATATATATATATATATATATATTATATATATTATATTATATATATATATATAATATATGATATTTAAAATATATATTTATAATATATTGATATATATATTATATATATAGTAGTATGATATGATATATATATATATATTATAATATAATATATATATATATATATATATATATATTATATATATATATATATAATATATATTATATATATAGTATAGTATATATAATAAAATATAGTATAATAGTATATTAAGTATATATATATATAAGATATATATATATGTATATATCTATAAAGGAAAATGTTCTGGAGGAAGAAATGTTGAGTTTGGCGAGGGCGAGAAGGTGGCATAAATAGGAGTGAATGGAGGGGTTTTTGTGAGGGGTATGGTTGTAGGCCCTGCCAGGGGAGCACAGTGAGGGTGCATCGCGGTCCCATGAAGGGCTATTAGTGTGGATATTCTGACTGGCGACGTTTAGTTCTCACTATAGGTTATAGGGGGCGGCAAGGGCTGGGCTTTCTTTTCGATTTGTGTGTCATGTTCTTCTACTACTTTCTCTTTTCCGATGCATCGTCACGGCACCTTATGCTATGTGCCTTACCCGCAGTCTTGGGGGAAAAAATAATAATAATAATGATGATGATGATGAATGGATATATAGTATATATATATATTATATATAGTATATACTATATATATATTATATTATTTATATATTATATATATATCATCATAATATATTATATATATATATATATATATATAATATAGTATATAAGTAAAATTCTTTCTTCTTTTCTTTATCTTCCTTTTATTTTCCTAAAATTGTACGTAAGGTGCGTAGCGAGCATCGGAAAAGAAAAGCAGTAGAAGAGAATTACATAAGTCGAAAAGAAAGCACCCTGCCTTTAAACCGCCTCTCAGTACCATTAATTAGCGGAACTCATCGCAGTCAGAAATATCCACCCTAGAGCTTCATCGGGACCAGCGAGACCCTCACTATGGTAGATCGGTAATGTGTAAGGGTCATCCCTTGGCCCATGGTGGCCACAACCATACGCGCCCGTCACAATCCCCCGCCATTTGCACTCGCTTTGTTATACACCTTTTCTTGCTCGACACTCTACCAAACTCAACAATTTCTCTCCTGCAGACATTCGTTCACCGAAGTCAATCCACTTTCTCTTCGGTCTCCGAGCCGGTCGTTTCCCGCAACATCCACTCTCGCACTATACATCCGGCTTAACCAACGCGACTATCATTCCCATCATTTACACATGACCAAACCATCTCAACATACTTTCATTTAATTGTCTCATTTAACCCCGTTTCTCCACACGCAGCACATCTCTCGCAATGACGTTCCATTCCTCATTTTATTAATTCTTCTCACGCCTACACCCCTAAGATTACATCTGAACACATTGAACTTTAGATGCCATTCTCCTTATTCCAGACCAATAGTCTCACTACTAATATTATTATTATTAAGTATATAATATATATACAATATATATAGTATTATATATATATATATATATATATATATATATACTTATAATACTATATATATATATATGTTATAAATATATATATATATATATATATATATATATATATATATATATATATATATAGTAGTTTATATAATATTATAGTATATATATATATATATATATATATATATAGTATTATATATATATATACAATATATACTATAGTATAGTATATATATATAATATATATACTATATAGGTATTAATATATATATATATATATATATATATATATATATATATATGGATTTTTTTTCAGTCTTGTGTATGGAGTCCTTCTAACTACAAGAACGAAGTTGCTACAATTTTATTCGAAGACAACGCTGCACAAGATATACTCATTGCATTTAAGAATTAATTCGTTTAGTTTTTATTTAATTAGATTTTAAATTGTTTTTTGTTTCAGTGAATATAGTTAAAAAATGAATTGATCTCAGATGTACTTTCTAGTAATACAAAACATGATAAACAGTAGATAAAAGATAAAAAATGTGTACAAATTTGATATTTGACGATAAAGAAATAACAAAGTTAAACAAAGTGGAAAAATACTTTTTAAAATTATTGACTTTATGTTTATATGACTTAAAAGAGATAGTTAAGATATTTTTTTTATAATTCTTTTTTATATCTGCAAAAGAAGAGCGGTATTAGGGCCCTTCACCGATCTAGTGATTTTGTAATTTATTTAAAAGGATTTTTGTATAGACGTTAGTACTGATCACTTAAAAATTTGTTTATAATCGGCAAACGAAGGAAGTAATCCGTATTATATCAAAGTAAGTTTCATTTATTTGTCTCAGTTATTTGTATTATTAGAAGGTTCAATTTCAATTCATTTTTACATATCATTTCTATTGAAGAAAAACACACCCTAGTTACCGATCATGGGAGGAAATAAGAAAGATAAAGAGGAGAAAACCCGCGAAACAGTAGAAAGAGGAGAAAAAATGCCCCAAAATTCACAGAAAAAGAAGAATATGCCGAATGGAAAGGAAAAAGAAAATGGGGTTGAGTATGAAAACATGGTATAGATTCCAGGAATCAACATTCGCGAATGCTTATGTCCGGAGAACCATGGGCAATTGTGAGAATAAGAGAGGTAGCAACAGAGTGAAGGAGAAGGAATATAAAAATTTTAGACAAAAAATACGGCATAGATGAAAAAGAAACAAAACAGAGAACAGGAATGATCTCTCAGGAATTATAGAGAAAGAAGAAAGCATGGTACAGTATGTAAGTAGATGACAACCCTTGTAGCGGAAAAAATTGCCTCGTAATGAAAGAAATGCATGAGAGACAAACGGAGTTTTTATTTTAGGAAGTAGTAGACGAAACAACAATGAAAAAATCGTATGAGGTAGTCTAGATGTGATTAAATACAACGAGCGCAGTGAATATTGATAGATATTACTGCGGAGACTTATCGTAAAGAGTCCAAGAAAAAAATGAAAGAATTTGGCAATGAAGGTGAAAAGAAAAAGGATATAAAATGCTTTAATTGTAACACAAAGAAGGACATATGAAGTATAAATGCCCTGAAAAAAAGAAAGAAATTAATGTGTAAAAAGTTGTCGCGGAGAATGCCAAGTGAATTGGTCTGTAGATTCAAAGACAGGTTTTGTGGAACCTCTGGGAAAAAGGGTCATCTAAGATATCATTGTACAAGGTTTGGTGGAAAAAATGTAGAAGATAATAAGAGAAATAGTTCTATTAGGAGAACTCCATATTGACAACTATGAAAGAAATGAAAGGACGGTTTGGGTATCATATTAATACAGGAGCCCAATACTTGTTGGCGAAGTTGGACTAGGCGTATAAATGAGTCCATGACGAGAAAATTAGAAGAAATTACCCTAACGAAAAGAAGATAGTAAAACTATTTTTTTGGAATGAGAAAATTTGAGAGCTAAAAGCACAAAAAATATGCCAGCGAAACTTGGGGATAGAAAGGTATATAGAAACCGAGATTCTAGAAGGTAATATTCCTCTTCTTATTGGTACGAAAACTAGAAAAACTCAAGTCAAAAATCAATTTTAAAAAATAGTCTTAAAGCAATGAAACCTTGTTTGAAAGGAAAAAAGATCTTTTTAAAGATGAGAAAGGTCATTTGAGGATAAAGTTGAGAACAAGACAAGAAGGAAAAAGTGTTTGGTTAAATATAAAGGAAGAGAGATGGTTAGAAGACGATCAGAAATGGGAGAAGAATTGTAGGAAACTTCATCTTCAATTTGGACATTGTAGTTTTGAGAAACTAAAAGAATTGATTAATCAGTATACAAAAAACAACCAAAATTTTGAGATAAATAAAAAGGAAAAATTTAAGAATTTGAGAATGCGAGAATGGAATAAATGTAAGAATTTAAAAAAATGGAATAATGTAATGAATATTTAAAATGAAACAGTGGAAAAAAAGTTTATGTCTGGAGAATAAAGTTGAAATGGACGGCGATAAATTTCTTGTATCAATAGATTGGAATACGAGATTCTGTCAAGCAAAATGGATGAAAAGTAAAAGAACCGAAAAAACCGGAGGAAATGAAATGGAAAGTTGGATAGTTCGGTCCACCAGAGAAAATAATTACTGATGGTGGAAGAAATTCCAGAATAGAATCACAGAAATTCACAGATAGTTTTGATGTATAAACTTTAAAGCACTGCAGGCGAAACGGTCCGTGGGAGCCAATGCCAAATGGGCGGAACAGAATGGGTAGAATTCTGAAAAAAAGTCTAAGAAAAGTAAAGAAGAACAAAACTAGAGAAAACAATGCCCTCTATTGGATAGCAAATGCTAAATCGCATAATTCAACTGTGGGTTTTCACCCAGACAGAAAGTGTTTGGAATATATAATACAATGAAAGAAGAAGAAGATTACACTCCGGCTCAATATGGGAGAAAATGGAAGAAATCAATTGAATGAGATATGAATAATTCAAGGAAAAATCAAGATAATAGTACAAAGTGGAGCATGTCAAGAATAGGATAAGAGAGCTTTAAAAACACAATGTTAACTATCATTAATTGAGAGGCAGCTTTATGAGACAAAGTTCTATAAGAAGCAAGAATGAAAAAGATGAGAGGACCAGCAAAGGACTGGGAGAGAAGAAAAACCTGTGTGAACATGGATAACATGAAAAAATTAACAAAGTGACATATAACAAAATACTATAAATGGAGAAATCACTGAGGAAGATGAAGTTATGAAAGTGGAGGATAACTTACATCTAGTGAAAGAGGAAATATTATGAAAATAGTGGGCTGACGATGAGGAAGAAGAGAGAGGACGCTTAAGGGAAAAGTTAAATACTCCAAGCTAAGATAGAGGAGAATATATGTTAATTAAAACACAACCAGGATAAGAAAGTGAAAAGTATTAAAATCGTGAGTAGAGGAGGAAAATAAATCTTTAATATAAAATTCTATAATATATACAGAGAAACAATGAGAAAAAGAATGATAAACCTAAAAAATATAGGTGAAAGAAAAAAACTAGAGAGAAAACATAAAGGCAAAAGTATAATCGAGGACATGAGGAAAAATACCATTAATGTATGCATGAAAATAATCATTTAGGAAAATGAAACTGGAAAAATGCAAAGATAAAAATGCCAAAAAAAAATAAACTTTTAAGCTGGAAGGAAAATGAAGTCTATGAGGAGGTTGATTTGAAACATGAGACGTGAGAACAAGAGGATAATAATCAAAAAAAAAAGAAAGGCGATATATTGTAAAGCCCGGTCTAGTAGCTAATGATCATGAAAAAATACGACAAGAAATACGTGTCAACTGTGGAACTAACTCTTAGTTAGCAGTGAATGTGTTAAAAACTATATGCACAAAAATTAAAGATAGAATGATATGGAAATAAATACTTATAAGATGTAAAACCAGCAATCTTCAAGCGGAAACACTTCAAAAAGGATGTCTATTATACCACCACAGATTGAACAAACAGAAAAAATTGGAACTCCGAAGCATATATGCTTTAAATGATGCTGCAAGAAGTTGGTATGACAGTATGAGTGAAATAAAACAAAAACAGCGATAGAAAAAATAAAGAGAAAAAAATTTTTCCTTAAGGAAAAAGGTTAAATTGATAAATAATGGGAGTCATGTTATGACATGATTGATCGTTTTTCTTATTACCCATGAAAAATAATTCAAATCTTCTTTGAACAAAGTTGCAAGTTATAATGAGAGACGCTTATCATAATGTATGAATAAACATAAGCGAAAAAATGAACATACTTTATAAGACATTCACAAAAATACATCAAAAACAAAAAATAAAAAAATACACATAAAAAAAAAACAACATGTATCAAAAAAATTATAAGGAAGAACAGACCTTTACCTTAGTAAAAAACAAATCACCCTTACCCACCAGGGAACCTCTCAACATCCTCCCTCGTAAGGTACAAACCTAGGTACGAAATATGCAACTGTGCGAATGGCCCATAACAGAATAATAAATAAAATAGGTAGAAAAAACAAAAAGGAGAAAAACGGAGTTTGTGATAGAGAAATTAAAAAAGGTAGTTCTAGAAGTTTATCCTGACGCATCTTTTGGTAATATTGATGAAGGTAAGACTCTACAATTGTTACTGTACATTAGTATTAAAACATAATGAAGGAAGAACACAATGTTGGAAGTCGAAATTAGGCAAAAGAGAGTTGTAGGATCAAAAAAAAGACATTATAATGGATCAGAACAAATTAACAATCAAAAATTAGAGAACATCAAAAAAAAAGAAGAATTGATGAAAATTTGAGTAAGAACAGACTTCTTATTCGTCGTATTAGGAAAACTTAATTGGCTAGCACAGCATTACCGGCCTGAGTTGAGCTTCTCTGTAAGTAAACTAGGTAGAAATATGCAATGTGCGAATGGCCATAACATGAATGAAATAAATAAAATAGTAGAAAAAACAAAAAGGAGAAAAACGGAGTTTGTGATAGAGAAATTAAAAAAGGGAAAATTAGTTCTAGAAGTTTATCCTGACGCATCTTTTGGTAATATTGATGAAGGTAAGACTCAAATTGGTTACTGTGTATTATTAAGAGACAGTAATGGAAGGAAGAACACAATTGTGTGGAAGTCGAAATTAGCAAAGAGAGTTGTAGGATCCACTTTAGCTGGTGAAACTATGAGTATGGTAGAAGCATTAGAATGGGCT
>JABUQX010019538.1:12500-18313 GCA_015478945.1 Trachelipus rathkii | reverse complement strand
ACCAATCACTTTGAACTCTATTTATTCTTACACACTCTTCACAATCGTCATACATACTTTTGATTCATTCAAATCTTACCACCAACACCAATATATCACTAACATGCCATAGACTTCCATTAATCATATTTCATATGTCTGTTGTAAATTCCAAAAACCTAATACAAGTAACATTCTTTCTGGCTTTCTTCATTTCACCAATCATTGTTTAAAATGTAAAGATTTGATCCACACATACTATACCACTTCTTCTAAACCACCTTGTCTTCACCCAATCAAATCCTTGCAGTCACTCGACGCACTCTTCGACCAAAACCAGCATAATTCTTCCCTACAACACTCAAGTAGCTAATTTACCTGTAAATTGCACTACAGACCTTATCCCCTTACCTGATATAAGGTGCTATTAATGCTCTCCTCCATCCCTCGGAAACTATTACCTCCATAAACGCTTTGTTTACACAACTTCCTCCAAATCCATCAATCACCATCTCGCTATATATAGTAATATATATATATATAATATAATATAATATATATACTATATACATATAATATATATAATATAGTAGTATATATATTATATATATATAATATAATATACTATATATAATATATATATATATATATATATATATATAAATATATATATTATATATTATATATATTAGGATGGCCAAAAAATATCGAAATATCGATATACTATGGCTCGATATATCGATATTTGTGGGCGATATTTTTCTTAGGCCGATATATCATATCTCGATATTTTTTCTTAATATCGAAAGACGATATTCTTTTCAAAAAAAAATTTCTTTATAGGCCCGGCAAAAACAATAAAAATTTATCCGCCCCTCTCCACGACACCCTGAATTATGAAAACTTCATAAATTATTCCCAATCTCGCTCCTCGATACTCGTCCGTCCCCCAATGTCGTCGTAAAAATAAACACCGACACAAAAACTTGGACAACGTTTTAGATTCTTTTCGTCTTTCGGAACCAAAAATAGGAGAAGGGGGGGATCACCATGCACATACCACAAGTCAAATTGTCTTCTGAGTATTCACTAACCACAAGTTATTCAGTGAGAAAAGACTTTGCAGTCCACTCGAGACCAGCGCTGACCTGATTATACGTGTACTCCTATTGGAGTGTGTTCCAGCTGCCAGTGTGGCACAAAATAATCCTTGCAGAAAATCTAACCGGAACAGAGACTCCTGTGAAGCTGGTTTACAAGTTTAGAACATACGAGCCGACTAGCTTTAACATTTACTGGCGATTACGATTGTTCCGCTTAAATTTGTAATTAACTAAATTAACGATTATATAATAGCTATTACTAAAAGTTAGTATTGGGGGTACATCACTAAAGCTTTTCTTATGATAAGCCGTCTGGCATCCAGTTCGAACTTTTTAAATATTATTTTCATTTTAAATACTAAAATTTAATAGATTTTCTTTAAAGATCCAGACATCCAGAGTCGTCCAGGTATCAGTTCTACCATCCAATTTAAATTAATATCGTTGCTAGAATTAATATTTATTTTTGTACTTAAATAGAAAATCATTTTGAAGATTCCTAGCTTCAACTTAAACTATATATATATATAATATATATATATTATATATATATATATAATATATATATATATATATTATATATATAATATATAATATATATATAATTATATATAGACCAAAGTACTTCAACGGCACACGATCGGGAGATGAACTATACGTATATATTATATAAAATTATATATATTATATATATATAGTATATATATAATATATATTATATAAATATATTATATATATATATAATTATATATATAAGTATATCCTATAGGTTAGTATTAAACCGTAATACTGTGAAATACCTAACAACTGCTCATTGTTTAAGAACGCAAATAAATCTGTTAACAACATCATTTCTGCAGTTGTAAAATAAAAAACATCGCACATCCCTAAAACTTTGGTATTTTTTTTATTTTTATTTTATGTTAGTTTTATTTATTTTTGTACTTTTCATAACTGAAATTTTTGGCCCATGATTCCAAAAAGATTCAATTTTAGTGTAGCATCGTTGTTTTTTACTGTGCGTCGCCTAACTGGCAGGATTATATATATATATATATATATATATATCATACTAATATATATATAATATATATCACTATATATATATATAAATATATATATATAATTAATACTATATATATAATATATAATTATATATATATATTGGATTATGAATATAAATCAAAATTATAACGGATTATAAAAAAATATCGAAATATCGATATATCGAATATCGATATTTTCTGGCGATAATATCGAAGGCGATATGATATTTTTTAAATATCGATATATCGATTAATCGATATTTTTTAATATCGGCATCCCTATATAATATATATATATAATTATATATATATATATTATATATATATATATTATATATATATATTTATAAATATATATATTATAATATATATATTATATATATAATATATATATATATATATTATATATATATATATATATAATATAATATATATATATATATATAATATATATATAGGGAAATGGCCGGATATGAAAGCCGGATAGGACGATAACCGGATATTCCGGCTGAAGTTAACCGGAATCGGCCGGATACCGGATAGTGAAAAACTTGGCCGGATAGGCTACCGGGATATCCGGCAGTCTGTATATAGCGTCGGGCGGGGGTGACTAAAATAAAAAAAAAAATTTATTTTTCTGCTCTCATGGTGTACTTACAAGTTTTATGTAGATACTTTAATTCGAGAAGTTTTATATTTTTAAAAAATATAATAAATTAGTGTATAAAATGTCCTTAAATAGAATTTCACATTTGTAAAAATGCGACGTTTTTTTTTAACTTTGTTTTAAATGAAAATTATGGACAGAGTTTAATTATATATTTTTTCAGTGATACCAGTTGAGTATGTTAGCTTTAAACTGGCAAAATAAATTTTTGTTCCAAACAGAGTGCATAGTGGTTAAATCGCTTGGCCTAACTTGGCCCGATTCAATCCCCCCAATAAAAATTGATGATGGGTGAATTGGGCCACCATTGTTATTCATTTATTTTATGTAGTCTATTATTATTGACATTTTTATAACGTATAGCTAATTAAATATTAATAAACAGTTACTTATAATAATAAAAATTAAAATAAAAATTGAAATTTAAATGAAAATAAGAAATTCAAAAAGTGTAAAAATTTGTCCCACGAATGGTGTGAATTTTATTCCACATTTTATTATTATTTTATTTTATCATTATTAAAATTATTAATTACTTAATTATTAATTTTAAATAATAAATAAACAATTTCTAATTAAGTAAAAATTAAAAATATAAAATTGAATTTATACATAAAAAGAGGAATTTAAAAAAGGATGCCCAAATAAGAATAAAAATGTGGTCCGATTCACATCTTCATGGAGAGAGTCGATGAGATTCCTTCACTCAGCCTTGTCCGCCTAGTATTATTTAGAATGAATTACATTATCATTTTTTGTGGCTTAGCAAGCCTACCTATAGGCCTGATTTTCAGGAAAAACAATCCCAAAAAGGGTATTAGGGGAAAGTGGGAGACGAAGTTATACTAAAGTAGCCAACGTCACCCCGCCCGACGCTACATATTTATAAATATATATTAATATATATATATATATATATTATATATATATATTATAAAATATATATATATAATAAATAATATTATAAATTATAATATATAATATATATATATATATATAATATATATATATATTATATAGTATATATGGCCAGTCTCCAGATTAGGTGCCCCCTGTATCTTAAAAAAAAAACACTATATCTACATAAAAACTTTATATATTTTTGAATTTAGCGTACATTGTAATGCAAGAAACTAAAAAAAAAAAAATTAATAATTATTAATTTAATAAATAAATCCAAAAAATATTATAATCGTACGCTTCAAAACTTAATTTAAACATGATACCCATAAAAAATAAACGTTTTCCTTTGATCTTTTCAATACTTTAGGGGAAACTAAAAATAATGGCAAAAATAAAAAATTAAAAAATAAAACTTAAAGTTAAATTAAAATTTAAAAAATTAAAATTGCAATAGTTTAGGTTAGGTCAGGTCAGGTCACCAAAAAAATTTAATTTCTCTAGATACATCTAATATCAAATTAAAAAAGATGGCCCAATTCACCCCACAATGGTGGTCCGATCACCCTTCAAACTGAGTCTAAATGATCTTTATTTAAACTTTAATAAAACTATGATTATTAGAATTACATTATCATTTTTTTGTGTGCTTATGACCTACTATAGGGCCTTGATTTTCAGGAAAACAATCTAAAAAGTGTATTAGGGAAAGTGGGACACGAAGTTATACCTAAAGTGGCCAACGTCATCCCGCCCGACGCATATACCGGGATTATATATAATATATATATATATATATATATATACTATATATATATATATATATATAAATATAGTATATATATATATATATATATATATAATATTATATATATAATAATATAATTATATATTATATATATTATATATATATATATATATATATAATATATATATAATATATATATATATATATATATATAATATAATATATATATAGTATATATATATATATAATATATATATTATATATAGGCAGTTCGCAGATTAGGTTGGCCCCCTGTATCATAAAAAAAAACACTTATCTACATAAAAACTTTATATATTTTTGAATTTAGCGCTTTGAATGATAAAAGAACTAAAAAAAAAATTTAAATAATTATTAATTTTAATAAATAACTCCAAAAATATTATAATCGTACGCTTAATTTAATTAAACATGATACCCATAAAAAATAAACGTTTCCTTATATTCTTTTAATACTTTAGGGAAAACTAAAAATAATGGCAAAAAAATAAAAAATTAAAAAATTAAAACTTAAAGTTAAATAAAAATAAAAAAATTAAATTGAACACATAGTTTAGGTTAGGTCAGGTCAGGTCACCAAAAAAATTTAATTTCGCCTCTAGAACATAGTCTATCATAGATGTGTGTGTGTGTGGTGTGTGTGTGTGCGTGTGTTGTGTGTTGTGTGTTGTTGTGTGTGTGTGTGTTGGTATTGTGTGTGCGCGCGCGTATGTTCGCCTTAACATTTGGAAAAGAAATATGGGGGACTCAGACTCTGGAAACGCGAAAATTTGGCCGGGAACGAGAGAATTTTATTATTATTACTTTTTTTTATCTTACTTTATTTTATTTTCTTATTATTATTATTATTACTTTTTTTATCTACTTTATTTTATTTTCTTCTTCATTTTCCTCCATTACAAGTGCGCGACTTTCAAAAATGATTCAGTTTTTACGTAGCTATCATAATTTTTTTTACATACATGGGACATCTAATCTGGAGGCTGACCTATATATATATACAATATATATATATTATAATAAGATATATATATATAATATATAATATATAATATAATATATATACTATATATATATATTTATATATATAATAATATTATATAATATATATATTATTATATATATATATATATAAAGTAGGTGGACGTTCGCAATATAAGTCCGCAATTCCGCAATTTGCGGAATACCAAAATAAATTGAGGAAGTGCAATTGCAGATAATTGAAAAAAATGTTGGTGGAATATGCATAGCGAATGCCTATAATGCATTCCGCAGTTAGAGGACACCAAAAAAAATTGTAGTTTCAGTGGAAAGCAAAAATTTATAGTTCC
>JABUQX010019537.1:40000-43080 GCA_015478945.1 Trachelipus rathkii | reverse complement strand
TTCGTGCGTGACTACTTGTTGTGAATCTCAAACGATGCGCTTCCATGTACCCTTCAGAACAAGTTATATCTCCTCTGGTGCTTTCTTTTTCGACTCCCTTAAGTTAGGTGCGATATACTTTGGAACCGTATTCCAAAAATACTGTCCACCGAGAAAATTCGATATAATACCTTTGGCTCAGTGCTACATTCGCTGCTGTTAACCATTTATTAAGAGCTTCAATAATTCTCTGTAAATAAACTCTCGGATTATCATCTTCCGTCGGAGTAGTAGATTATACTGTACAATAACCCCAACTTGCTGTGAGCGCGTACCTCTTCCAATTTAAAGCAATTTTTCAATCCATCGTAAGGCTCTTTAGTTCATCAACATCATCTTAATTATAGACACCGACAGCCTTGCCGTGCTTAGCAAAAACCTCCTAATATTGTCGCTCGCTTTTCTAGGGATATCATTCGCCTCCGCTTGTTTCTCAAACATAAAGATATTCTTCAATATCATTTTTCTTTTCGTCGAAGAAAGGAATCTTCAGTTTTGGATACTAGCATAGGAAGTACTAGGGCTGCTCTGAAGCCACTCTGGATGCTATGCACTGCGTTCATGCTGACGTTGGGTTGTTCCTCAAGCATCCAGCTCATCTAAAGGCATTCTTGCTTCTGCCCCTCTTGCATTCTGTTTTCCGCCTCTAACTTAACTCTTTGGCGCTTCAGCTTCAACCTTGGCTTTCTCTACTCCCGCTTTCAGCTTCAAGCGTTAGCTTTCTCCCTTTCATCTTCAAGCTTAGCTTTCTCTCTCCGGCTCTTCTGCCTTCAAGCTTAGCTTCTCCTTCCCTTCGCTCTTCTGCCTCAAGCGCTAACTTCTTCTCCTCTAAAGCTGCCGCAACCTTCTTCTCCTCCAACGCAGCGGCTATCTTTTTCTCTTCTAAATCAGCGGCTGCTCTATCTTTTAGTAAGGCAGTGATTTCCTTCACACCTAAACCTCCTGACTTCCACAACTCCATAAGCGCAGCATCAGATGTAGCCATAGTTGTACTTGTTGTAAGCGAAGCAAATTACAAAATATATCGTTTAATAACAGAGTCACTTTCAGCGCACAAATCACAATCCCGTTTTCTTCCAAATTTTACAAACTTGTTACCAATTGATAACGCATAAAAACAAACTTCTAATCGCAAAATTACTAATGTATATATATATATATACCTATATATATACTAGTTTACACAATCTGCAATAAAATTTAACAAAATTTTACGGGGTACTAGTGTTTTCCCTACAGAACTCCAACAGAGGAAAATTGTGAATTCCGGGAAACCACTATTTCGCTCCGCTCAAAACTTTGCAAATTTTAATGCCTACCTACACAATATTAATAAATATATAAAAATATTATATAAAAATATAAAACATAAAAATATAATAAAAAAAAACCAAATTATACCAGTGTTCTTCTGATTTCCAAACGTGTATTAATGCTGGAATATACAGTTTGTTATCCACCCAATACGCACAAGAAAAAAAAAATAATACTTTAAAACAATAAGACAAATAATCAAAGTGACTATATTGACATGTTAAAAAAATACATATCAAGCTAATCAATATCAACGACCGGAGTATAAGTTGCAACACTAGAACATTAGTTCTGGTACAGGTTTCAAGCAGAACAAAACTTGTACGTACTTTGAGTCAAATATTTCAATATTATAGCACAAATAACTCGACACCGAGCAATTCAACTAATAAGGAAGTATTAGCTGAGAAGGTATAATATAGTTTCCGGACAAGACTTCCGAATTTATTAACGTAGTCCTGGACAGATGTACTTATACTCATCTCCGCCACCCTGATCCCGGACAGGCCCCCAACAATTTTAATGTAGGGTGATTGGATAAAAAGATATTAAATTATATGTCATGAAACTTACTCTTCGAGCTGTAAAACAAATCCCAATGGCCAGGCCCCCGTGACAGGGCCAATCATCTTAACATCAATTATATTCTTAAACCTATATTCATAACAGTATCCAGTCTTCTATTAATGGGTTAGACCGGCCTGTGCAATGTTCAGAACAAAACTAATAGCTTAAAACGCACGACTTATCTTCCGTTTGAAACTCTTCAGTGTAATAACGGTTTGTGTGGACCGAGTTCATTTTTAGCTTATAGAAGAACCAAATTCAGATAGTACTTTTCTTATCAATGAATGAACTCCAATTTGTGATCAATCTCTGGACCACTAAACCAAAGCCTTTTAGCTTGAAATCCAATTAACTAATTAATACTTAAATGTTAAATGAAAGAGAAACACACTTTGGAAATATTGAAGGAAACCACTGGATAAGGATTTTAGAAGAAATATTTTAATAAAAAAAAAAAAAATGAAAATGTAACTTGATCTTACAATTAGTTGTATACTCTCCATTGAATATTATAGGCCAATAATATTTAGATAATTCTGGATACCATACGCACCGCAACATAGAACCTTGCATACTAATATACCAATATATATATATATAATATATAATATATATATAATATTAATATATATAATATATATATTATATAAATATATATATATATATAATATCATATAATAGATATATAAATATAATAAAATATTAAAATATTATGTAAAGAAAGAATAAATAAAATATCAACATTGAGTACTTTATCGAAAATGTTCATATAAATCTTGCCCATACATTATTATATCTATATATATAATATACATACAAATATATGTTCAATGATATATAATGGATAAAGTATATCTAGAAAATAATATATAGACAAACTGGCTTTAGCAAAATTTTAAATTTATTAAACTTGAAAATTAAAAGATTAAGACAACTGATTGAGTAGTCGATTTTCGAGTGTGAACAATGATTCACTACAGCTGGTCTTGAACAGCTTGATGTCTCAAAGCAAAAGACGTTTTGCCGTTAGTAATTTAACCAAATCTTAATTTCAAAAAATAAAATAAAATTTTAAGGAATTATCACATATAAAAATATATTCTACTTTAATTGTCAAACACTTTAGGTTTACTAATACAAAAGAATATTACCCACGTACA
>JABUQX010019537.1:0-7500 GCA_015478945.1 Trachelipus rathkii | reverse complement strand
TATATATATATATATATATATAATATATATAATATATAAAATATATTTTTTAATACTTATATATATATATATATATATATATATATATATATATAACCTTATATATATAGATATATATATATCTCTTAATATATTTATATATATTTAAATATACATATATTTTATGTATATATATATATATATATATATATATATATATATATATATTAATATATATAGCATACAACCATATGTATATATATATATATATATATATATAACTTAATAACCTTATATATATATATATATGAGAACTACTTTGGGTAGTATTATATTTATATTGTTAGAAAGCCCTTGGATTTTTTATTATTTATTTATAAATTTTAACACAACGAGTTTATTATGCACAACCACATTATTTAGCAGAATATTTTTAAAACTTCAAAACTAAATACATAAAGCAAGCTTCCGTTCCGGTACGCGGGACCTCTTCAGGCAGAAGACCAAATTTCTTCTTTTTCATTTTTCATGTGAATTATGTTCCAGTTTGTTATCTATTTTCTTTAGCGTATTGTAGAAATATTTTGAGGTTTTTAGGTACTCATTCTGAATAAAATCTATTTGCGCCTCCCCAGGTTGTTTATTGTAATTTTTACTGTCATAAATACAGAAGGATTCTAAAATCTTTCGTTGATGAGTATGACTGTTGTTTCGGATAATTTTCATGTTGTTGGTATTAATATTGTGGTTGGTGGTTCTTCTATGACATGTTAGTGCTGAGTTAAGGCTGTCGTTGCAAAGGTCTATTGTATGCTGATATTTTCGTCTTTGGAAATCGGTGGTTTCGCCAATATACCGTATGTACTAGTGCAATTATTGTAAGGGATGTGGTATATGCAACTTTAAGTGAGATTTTCTTTGTATTTTAGTGGTCTGAGTATATTGTTTAAAATGATATTGTTGGATGGGGTTAAGGTGATGTTTTTTGGTAATACGTTTTTTAACATGTGTAGAGGCATATTAGGAACTGGTAAAAACGTGGTGTTGAGACTTTTTGGAAGATCATTGTTATAGATTTTTTTTTTTTTTTTTTTTGTCTTATTTATTGCTTGTGTGATGAAGAATTTTGGATAATGTTAAGCAAATTACAGTAAAAATTATAATAAACAACCTGGGGAGGTGAAAATAGAATTTATTCAGAATGAGTACCTAAAAACCTCAAAATATTTCTACAGTACGCTAAAGAAAATAGATACCAACTGGAACAAAATTCACTGAAAGATGAAAAAGAAGAAATTTGGTCTTTTGCCTGAAGAGGTCCCGCGTTCCAAGACGAAAGCTTGCTTTATGTATTTAGTTTTAAAGTTAAAAAATATTCTGCTAAATAATGTTTTTGTGTATAATAAACTCGTTGTGTTGAAATTTATAAATAAATAATAAAAAATCCAAGGCTTTTCTAAGAATATTATATATATATATATATATATATATATATATATATATATATATATATATATATATATATATATATATATATATATATATATTATATATATATATATATATATATATATATATATATATATATATATATATATTTTATTTATTTTTTTACATGATACCACCACTCACGGGCAATGCCCTTTTCAAAAGGAGGAAAACAAAAAAAAAATAAATAAAAAAAAAAATTACATAAAGAAAAACATTAAAATAAATGGAAAGTAAACCCACCCTGTCCCTTGCCTAACGCAATTCCCTCAGGTGGGCGCAGACGCGGGATTTAAATAGAGGAAGATTGAATATTGCAGGGAAAATAAAAGAAGGCAAGGAGTTCCACAAAACAGATGTGGCTGGAAAGAAGGAGGTACCACAACGAGTGATCCTTGAGTCTCCAATATTCACGCAATATTCATGAGAGAACAAGGCACCTCTTGTATTACGAGGGCGACGCAGTGGTGGAGGAATGCGAGAGGTCAATTCACTCGAGCACCTGCCGTTGTAATACCTATAGAAAAGAGATAGGGCGCCGACGTCACGACGCAGAGAAAGAGGGTCAAGGGAGTCAGAAAGTATGGGACAGTTTATAAGCCTCTTAGCCTTAGCTTCAACTCTATCCAAAAGGAGGGTGGAACCGGAACCACCCCAAATGTGGGAACAGTATTCCATACAGGGGCGAATAAGACCTTTATATAACTGGAGCATCTGAGCAGAAGAAAAAAAAAATTCACGCAATCTGAACAGAATTCCCAGCTTTTTTGAGGCCATTTTAGCAACCGATGTGATGTGAGGTCTCCAAGACAATTCACTATTTATGTTTAGTCCTAGAATGTTTATGTTGTTTACGGGTAAGACATTATATATATATATATATATATATATATATATATATATATATATATATATATATATATATATATATATATATATATTTTTTATATTTTATATATATATATATATATATATATATATATATAATTAAGTGTGTTTTGTATATTAAGTGATGCCCTGTTTTAAGTGGTTTTAACTATTATGGTTTTAATATGTGAAGAATCTGATGTAACCTTATAAAGATAAGTTATCCGTTTTTAATTTTTGAATTTGAAGCTTTTTTAGTTATGTTAGATACTTATAGTTAGTTTTTAGGATTGGGCAGTTGAAAGCAATACGTAGTTTAGCTAGTACTAGGTTATGTTTTTTTTATTTTTATTTTTTTCCTCGACTTCTTTTTAACTTAGTTTTTTGGCGTTTACGTATTTGAATATCCGTTATTATAATTTATACAGTTTTTAGCTTCCACTTTTTTAGTTGATCAATGGTATTTTTTTTTCTTTTTTTTTTCAATTTTTTTGAGAGTGTGAGAGTGTGCGAGCGTTTTTGAACTTTCTGGATTATTCATATTTTAGATATTTACTGTAAATATAGGTTTTAGCGTATTTTTAAATTTCCAGGTTTTAAATTTAGGTTTTAGCTTACGAATAACTTTATCCTCGTTTCTCTTTTGGGTTTTGTCTGTTTGTTTCTGTCTGTTGCTCTTTTTTGTTGTTGTGACTGTGTGTGCGTGTATGATGGCGGATTTGCGCAGGCGCGGGCTTTCATTTGACTTCACCAACATCCGTGGCTTGCACTCTAACTTTGCATCCGTGGAATACCACCTCTCTAACTCTAACCCTAATCTTTTGCTTTTGTCTGAGACCCAGATGGCTAAGAATTCATCCTCTAACTCGTTTAATATATCCAACTATAACTTATTTCATAATTTCCGTCTGAAGGGTGGAGTATGTGCCTATGTAAACATAAACACTCCCGTAACACGTCTCGTGAATCTTGAATCTCCTAACTTCGATATTCTGTGGCTTAAAATCTTTCTTCCTTCTACTACAATAATCTTGTGCTTCTGCTACTGTTCTCCTAACAGAACAGACTTTCACGCCTTTTTTGAATATCTTACTACTTCTCACGAGACTGTTATATCTTCTCATCCAAATACTGAGGTCCTCTATTTAGGGGATTTCAATGTACACAACACTGAATGGTTGGGGTCCTCTCATACTGATTTAGGTGGGGAGGAGGCCGAATCGTTCAGCATTCTCAACGATCTGGAGCAACTAATTAAAGAACCCACACACATTCCGGATCGTCCTAACCAATTCTTGAACACACTTGACCTATGTTTCACCACTAGTCCTTCTCTCTTAAAATACACCACTTTCGCTCCTATCGGTAAATCTGACCACAACCTTATATCTCTTAATTTTAATACTTTCTCTCCAACAGCTCCATCCTGCCCCACGCGTTTTTTCTGGCACTTTGATCGGGCCGATTGGGGGGCCTTGCGTTGCTTCTACGCTAACTATAATTGGAATGACTGCTTTGTCTCTGGTGACGCTTCGACTTCTGCCGATAAGGTAGGAGCTGTAATCGTTGATGGGATGAGCAGGTTCATTCCTTCTTCGACTAAATCTTTCTCTCCTCATAATCCATGGTTCGATCGTGCTTGTTCTCTGGCCATTCAGGCTAGAGACAGTGCGTATCGGGAGTGGAAAAATTCTCGTTCTCCTATCACTCTTGCTAATTTTCATTCTGCTAGAAATCGTTGCAGGGATACTCTTCGACGAGCAAAGCGGGCTTTCATTAAACGAAAGTGCGCTAACCTCCTTGGTTCTCCTACTGACAAATCTTTCTGGCCTCTTGCCAAAAACATCTCTAACAACTTCTGTAAATCTGTCTTTCCTCCTCTTATTCGCTCTGATGGTTCTGTTGCTAATTCTCCAACTGAAAAGGCCAATCTCTTCGGCCTCCTATTTTCCTCTAACTCAACCCTGGACGATTCTGGCATTCCTCCTCCTCCTCCTCCTTCTCCTCTCAGGTGTCCTATGCCTTTGCCTGTGATTACATTCGATCAGGTGCATGGGCTCCTGAAATCTACGAACGTTAGGAAGGCGGGTGGCCCGGATGGCATTCCTCCCCGAGTTTTGAGGGAGTGTGCTTCCGTGCTATCCCCACCCCTCGTTCAACTATATTCTCTATGTCTCAATACTAACACTTTCCCTCAGTGTTGGAAGCACTATTCCGAAAAAAGGAAGCCGCTCTGATCCTTCTAACTATCGCCCTATAGCTCTTACTTGTATTCTATCTAAGATCTTTGAAACTCTTCTCAACTCTCATTTCTTAGATCATCTGGAATCTCATTCTCTTCTTTCCGATCGCCAGTACGGCTTTCGGCGCTCGAGGTCTACTGGCGATATACTTTCCTATCTTACTGATTTATGGTTTTCCGCCCTTAGGAACTACGGGAGACTTGCGTGGTGGCGCTTGACATATCCAAAGCATTTGACCGGGTATGGCACGCGTCACTGCTCTCCAAGCTCCCCTCCTTTGGGTTTCCTCCTTCTCTTTGCTTGCTTATGTCTAGTTTTCTTTCAAATCGCTCAATATCGGCTGTTGTTGATGGGGCGACTTTTTCTTCCTTTTCTGTTCAATAGTGGTGTTTCTCAGGGTTCTGTCTTATCTCCTACTTTATTCCTACTTTTCATTAATGATCTTCTCACCTGCACATCTAACTCTATTCACTCATATGCCGATGACTCGACCCTTCATTCTTCAACTCATTTCAATGCTGCTCCTTCTTTTACTTCTAGAATTGCCTCTCGTCTTAATCTTTCCGATTCTATTCTCGCTGATCTGGATAGAATTTCCGGGTGGTCGTCTGAACCTTGTGAAATTCAATTCTTTAAAAACTCAACTTCTACAAATCTCCTTCTCTAAGACACCTTCTTTCCTATCTCTTTCGACGGTTCTCTCGTCTCTCCTGTTGACAATATAAACATCCTTGGCCTTAACATAAACAAAAAAATGTCTTGGAAACCTCACATCACAACGGTTGCAAGGGCGGCCTCAAAGAAACTGGGAGTTCTGTTTAGACTGCGAGACTTTTTTTCCTCTTCTCAGTTGCTCCAGCTATACAAGGGCCTCATCCGCCCTTGTATGGAGTACTGCTCTCATATCTGGGGGGCTCTGGTTTCACCCGGCTTTTAGATAGGGTCGAGTCAAAGGCCAAAAGGCTTATAAATTGTCCCATACTTTCCAGTTCACTTGACCCTCTATCTTTGCGGCGCGATGTTGGTGCTTTATCTCTTTTCTATAGGTACCGTAGTGGCAGGTGCTCGAGGGAACTTATCACCCGCGTACCACCACCTTTACGTCACCCTCGTAGCACAAGGGGTGCTGTATCTGCACATGAGTTTTGTGTTGATATTGGTAACTCCAGACTAGTTCGCTGCGGTGCTTCCTTCTTTCCTGCCACCTCTGTTCTGTGGAATTCACTTCCATCTTCTGTGTTTCCTGCTGAATTTAATCTCCCCCACTTCAAGGCCTGCGTCTGCGCTCATCTGCGTAATTTGCGTTAGTAGTTCGATTCTGAGGCGTGTAACACCCCCTCCTTGAATAGGGCTCTGCCCGTGAGTGTGGTGAGTGACAACTGTAAAAAAATATATATATATATATATATATATATATATATATATATATATATATATATATATATATATATATATATATATATATATATATATATATATATATATATATATATATATATATGTGGAAAAAAATATATATATGTATATATATATATATACACTACTCTATATACTCACCATATATATATATATATATATATATATATATATATATATATATAAATATATATCATATATATACTATACTATATATATATATAACACGAAATTGTTAATATCAAGATTTAAAAATATGTATCAATGTTATTTTCAATATATATACATGATAATATATATATATATACCCTAATAATATTTTATTTATGCAATAAGAATATCTAATATATATATTTAATAATATATATATATATATAATAATAATAATATAATAATAATAATAATATATATAATACTATAATATTATAATATATATATAAATATATATAGATATATATATGTATAGATATAAGTAAACCAATAATAATGTACATATATGTGTATGTATGTAATAATATATGTATATAATATATAATAAAAGATATATATATATTAATATATATATATATATAATAATAATATATAACATATATATATATATATATATATATATATATATATATATATATATATATATATATATATATATATATATATATATATATATATATATATATATATATATATATATAAATTTTAGCGCAGAGGGGTGTCACCCCCGATTTTTATGAAAATCACAGGATATACTCTAAAAAAGAAAAATAATAATGAAGAATAGTGAAAACGAAAATCGGCGGTCTCTTTAGGAAAAAAAAGTTACAGCCTCTCAAAGTTGTTAAAACTCCCATAGACTTTTCATTTTTGATCCATCAAGGTTAGGTCTCATTTCAGGCCCTCTAGTTCAGGTTATGATAAGTTTTGTTAGGTATACACAGAGAAAATCTATGTAGAATTAACAAATCTTATCATAACCTGAACTAGATGGCCTGAAATGAGACCTAACCTGGATCGATCAATATTTTTATAAGAAAATCCTATGAGATTTTTAACAACTTTGAGAGGCTGTAACTTTTTTTCTAAAGACTTAATCATTTTCGTTTTTTTTAAGCTTCATTATTATTTTTAGAGTATATCCTGTGATTTTAATTTTTATATAAGAAAATCCTATGGGAAAATTCAAACTTTGAGAGGCTGTAACTTTTTTCCTAAAGAGACCGCCGATTTTCGTTTTCACTATTCTTCATTATTATTTTTTTAAAAGTATATCCTGTGATTTTCATAAAAATCGGGGGTGACACCTCTGTGCTACTATTACCATATATATATATATATATATATATATATATATATATATATATATATATATATATATATATATATATATTATACATATATATATATATATATATATATATATATATATATATATATATATATATATATATTACATATATATGAAGAGAGAGAGAGAAGAGAGAGAGAGAGAGAGAGAGAGAGAGAGAGAGAG
>JABUQX010019536.1:47500-49341 GCA_015478945.1 Trachelipus rathkii | reverse complement strand
CGGATATAGAAACGAACAGAAACGAGCATATGTAGCTTCATAGTTTTCTAAGGAAGCTCTTGATTCAGTGCCTAGGAAGGGACTATTGGAGAGTGCTAGAGAGAGAAATGCAGTGGATAAAAAGTTGAGAGGAGCCGTTGAGAGTTTGTATAAGAATAATAAATGTTATTGTAAGAACAGAATATGAGAATAAGGAATGGTTTTAGGTGAGAACTGGAGTCAAACAAGGAAGCGTGTTGTCACCAGTTTTGTTTGTAGCATATCTGGATGTAGTGATAAGAAGGTGAGAGAAGGATATAGGAGAATAGGACTGGATATTCTGGCATGCGCAGATGACTTGGCATGCTGGAGCGAGAAAGGAAGATATGCTGAGAGGAGGTGGTAACATGTTTTTCTAAATAGGCTTAGAGAGGGCCGGTCTGACTATGAACTATCATAAAAGACTGAGATCATGTGGTTAGTAAGGGGCAGAAGGAAGGGGAGAGCTACGAGAGTTGTGTGGAAGGACTGAGATTGTAGCATGTGAAGAAATTGCAAATATACTTGAGTGGAGTAATTTAGAAAGGGGAGGAGGAAATGTACAGGAGATTAACAAGTAGAATAGGCTCAGCATGGGAAGCTGTAAGAGCAGGGTACCCCATACTGAAAGATAGATAAATGAGTATGTGAAAAAAGGGATATTCGACGAGATGTTAACACCGATTCTACTATATGGGGCAGAAACATGGAGTACGACCACAAGAGAGGAATAGTAGAATACAGTTGGCAGAGATGTAGGTTTTAAGAGTGGTAGTGGAAAGACTAGAAGAGACAGACAAATAAACTTAAAAATAAAGGAGGAGGTTGGAGTGAAGGCTATATTAAATAAGATGGATGCAGCCAGATTGAGATGGTGGGAACACCTGGAGAGGATGCAGGAGGAGAGAGTGGCCATGAGGAGATGGGAGTGGAGACAGTAGGTGGAGGACTCATTGAGAAGACATGGAATGCTATCGATGCTGGAGAAGAGAAGAGAGAGTCCTGGAGGATAGAGGAAGATGGAGAAGAGCTCTGGCCCCTTTGACAGGGTCTTAACCTTTCCTGGGAGCTGTTGTAAGTTGTAAATTATATATATATATATATATTATATATATAATATATATTATATATATAATATATATATATAATATATATATGTATATATATAATAAATATATATATATTATATATATATGTATATATATATGTATGTATGATATACTAATATATATATATATATATTATATATTATATATATATTAATATATATATAATATTTAATATATATATATATATATATATATATATATATAATATATATATATATATATAATATTTGACTCGATTGTTTCTTTGAGCTTTGTTGCCACTTTTCAAATCATTGATTAAAAAAATTAAATCGCCTTAATTAATGCAAGCCCCTTCAGAATTGTCAGCCACTTCTGAACCATTTCAAAGGGTTTTTCAAATAGGTTTTGGAAGTTTCTCAATCTGGATATATGCCATGAAACTAAACTAGCAATATTAGCTTCTGTGTCAAATCCAAGATTCAAGTTAAAGTGGCTATCAATTCGATTAACAGTGACATCAAAACTACTGCAATGACGAAAGGAGTCCAAGAAATGCTGGTGAATTCTATAAAGGCCCTCCAAAAAGATAGCCCAAATAGCATGACTGATTATGCAGTTTCTGAAAGTAGTGCCGATGACTTTTTTGATTATGAAATATCAACTGGCATTACCACGACTACAAGCGAAGATTCGATGGATATGGAGGTTTCTCAAATATTTTGCCGAATAAAATCTTCACTGGAATCTCTACGT
>JABUQX010019536.1:0-37500 GCA_015478945.1 Trachelipus rathkii | reverse complement strand
CATACGGTATTCCGCTAGGGTGTTCCTAGGTTAAAGGAGCAACCAACCTTAGACATGCAACACCGACATGGGCACAACAACTGTTGAGACAAATTTGCAATAATAAGACGGAGAAAAATTTCATTCGCGCCAGGACTCGAACAATCAAGAACAGCGTCGCCGTTAGCCAATGAACCTACCACTACTGGTCCAATACGCCTCCAACAAAAAAGAAGGCATCTCGGAACAGTTTTCAAATCCCCGCTTCGATATCACTCCTTTGTAACGGTATTTATTTAAATCCATAGAGGGTTGCTTGGAACCACTGCTGGGGTCACATGGCACTCCGCTGGGGTGCTTCTGGGTTACAGGAGCAACCACCAAAGCCAAGCAACGCCGACATGGGGACAACAACTGTTGCAACAAATTTGCAATAACAAAACAGAGAAAAATTTCACTCGCGCCAGGACTCGAACCATCGACAACAGTTAGACAATGTACAGAAGGATCTACTACCATTAGTCTAATGCACCTCCCACAAAAAAGGAGGCATCTCGGAATAATTTTCAAGTCCCCTGCTTCGATATCACTGCTTTGAAATTCAGTACATTTAAATCCATAGAAAGGTGCTTGAAGCCCCTGATGGGGCCACATGACATTACGCTGGGGTATTACTGGGTTACAGGAGCAACTAACCAAAGTCAAACAGCGCCGACGTGAGCACAACAACTGTTGCTTGACTTTGGTTGTGCCCATGTCGGCGTTGCTTGAATTTGGTTGGTTGCTCCCGTAAATCGTAACCCGGAGCACTCCAGCGGATTGCCATGTGGCCCCAGCAGGGGTTCCAAACACCCTTCTTTGGATTTAAATAAGTACTGAGTTTCAAAACTGTGATAGCTAAGCAGGGGACTTGAAAACTGTTCCGAGATGCCTTATTTTTTGAGGAGGTGTATTAGACTAGTCTCCTATGCATTGTCTAACGCCTTCGCTTTTGTGATGATTCGAGCCCTTTCGCGAGTGAAATTTCTTCTCTCTCTCTCTCCTCTCTCTCTCTATATATATATATTAATATATATATATATATATTATATATATATATAGTATATATATATATACTATATATATATATATATATATATTAGATATATATATTATATTATATATATATAGTATATATATATATATATAATAGTATTATAATGTCTCTGAAAGTGACGTAAAGACTAAAGAGCTAAGGAGGATAATATAATAATATATATATATATAATATATATATAGTATATATATATATAATATATTATATATATATATATATAATATATATAACATATATATATATAATATATATATAATAAATATATATATATATATATATATATAATAATATATAATATATAATATATTATATAATATATATATATATATATATATATATATATATATATATATATATATATATATATAATATAGGCTCCTGAATTAGTTTGGGGTAAAAAAGACTTTAAAAAAAGGGAAACAGGGGCTAAGGAAATCGAGATTCCGTTTTAAGACAGGTTTCTCTCAGTGAAGATAAACCCACGTACATCCTATCGAGTTATTTTTTGTACTTTGGCAGGTTAACACTATCAATCTCAACCGCTAAGGTATAAGCAACGGGTTCTTGCACTCCATGTATAAGGTCCCACATGTTAAAGAGTAATAAATCATTATTTAATTTATATATATTATATATATTATATATATATAATAATATATATATATATTATATATATATATATATATAATATATATATATATATATATATATATAAATATATATATATATATATATATATATTTATTCTTTCTTTCTTCTTCAAACCTTCCTCTTGCCCAGATTGGGGGTAAGGTGGCTGTACAAGCATCGAAAGATAAGAGCAGTAGAGAACATGACAAACGTCGAAAAAAAGAACGCCCAGCCTTACCGCCCCTCTGTACATTTATTAGTGAGAGCTCGTCACAGACAGAAATATCCACCCTAGAGCACCATAGGACCGGCACGGACCCTCACTATGTTAAATCGTCAAGTGTAGGGTTCACCCCTGGCCCAGGTGGGCTAAACCAATGCCCCATACAAAACCCCGCCATTCTCTTCTATCATGCACCTTTATTCTCGCCCTCTGCAAACTCACATTTCCTCAGTCCTTCAGAAATTCGTTCAACCGACTCACAATCCACTTTCCTCTTCGGTCTCCCAGCGGTCGGTCCCAACACACTCTCCACTATACATACCGCTTAACCAACCGACTTTTCATTCAATCCTTTCCAACATGACCAACCACTCACATACTTTTCAATTTATTCTCTCATGTTACCCCTTTCTCACACCAACACGCAACATCTCTAATGACGTTCCAATTCCTCAACTTTATTAATTCTTTCACACTAGCATGCACCTAAGATTGTCCATCTGAACACATTGAACTTTGATCTATACTTCTTATTCCAGACATAGTCTCACTACTATACAATAACACAGGTACAACATACCCTCATGTAAGACTCTACCGCACTCAAGACTTAGTCCCTTTACATCCACCACGGATTTAATTGCACCAGCCACCTTCCTGCCATTCAGTACAACTTTCCTACTTCACTCTGCATCATACGTTCCCTTTTCATTCAACACATACCCTAAATATTTAAACTCAGACACTTCCTCCACTGCTCTTCATCTAACATAACTTCACAACTGAGGACCGTCCTCACTCACAACATAACCTTACTCTTATCTATATCGTTACTCAAACCCCTCCTTTTACATACCCTGTCAAATCTCTCTACCAATCCTCTCAAAACTCTCTTCAGCTCGCCACAACAGAACAAAATCATCCCGCATACATAGGTAGGGCAACCCCTCCACTCCTCTCATTTTCCATCATTCTAACCGACCCAATTTTCCCCCTTGGCCATCCCCCACCTCGAAATTCTTTCATACCATCCCATCCATATACACATGAATAACCAAGGACATAACACACCCTGTCTCACTCCGGCTAATTAATCCTAAACAATCACATTGACAGCCATTTATCTTAACACACGCTTCACCTATCGTCATACATACTTGATTCCATTCAGAAGCCTACCCACCAACACCATATATCACTAATACATGCCATAAAGCTTCCCTATTAATCTCTATCATACGCCTGTTGTAAATCCAATAAAAACCTAAATATAATTTATTCTCTTCCCCTCATTTTCTCAATCATTTGTTCAATGTAAAGATTGATCCACACATCCTCTACCACTCCTAACGCACCTTGTTCTTCACCAATCAGTCCCTCAGTCACTCGACGCACTCTTCGACCAAAATACGCATATATCTTCCCTACAAACACTCAATAAACTTAATTCCCTATAGATTTCTACAGGTACCCCTTTCTCCCTGTACTCTTATACAAGGTACTTTACCGCTCTCCTCCATCCCTGAACTATAATCCTCCATAAAACGCTTTATTACACAACTTCAAATCCACAACAATCACCATACTCGCCTCCCGCTCTTGATCATTTACAGTAATTTCATCTATACCTGCAGAGTTTACCATTCTTTCAACTTTCTCACCCTACATCCATTACCGTCCTCCTTACTATAGACCTCATCCCCAAAATACTATTCCTTCTTGCACCCATCAAAGACCACACACGATCAGCTAAACACCTCATCATTACTGGTTAATCATTGTGCAAATTTTCGAAGTGTTCTTTCCACACTCCCCTCACATCCATTTCATCAGTACAAAAGCATCATCCCTATTCATTATTTCTAGCAGATTCCCCTTATTCTCATCCTTAACCTTTCCGCGCTTCCCTTCCATATATATATATATATATATTATATATATATAATATATATTACATATATATATATATATAATATATATATATATATATATATATATATATATATAATATATAATATATATATATAATATTTATAATATATATATATATAATATATATATATTATCATATATAATATATATATATATATTATATATATATATTAATATCTATATATATATATATATATAATATTATATATTATATATATATATATATATATATACCGTATAATATAATATATAAATATATATATATATATATATATATATATATATATAATATATATATATAATATATATATACGATATATATATATATATATATATATATATATATATATATATAAAAGACGTAAGTTCCTGTCAGTGTTTGATGGAATAACACCAATAAGCTCATAGAGTGCAAGGTTGTATTTAACATACACTTGCACTCTAGTTCTTAATGATTCATTCTTTTTCGGGCTCTGGAAGCGCAAAGACAGAGAACATCTACATTTTGAAGCTTACTTTCGAACTCGCCCATGGAAAGCTTGCATATATATCAGGGAGGTGAAAGGTTCCTTGAGTGTGCAGAGCGAATAAACCATGGGTAACCACTTGTTTTCTCGTGCTATTAGTCGAAGTGATGTTAATTTCAGGAATTAATATTGTTTTCAAGCTCTAAAAACTACCTTCTGCTAAATCCGAGCTCATCACTCACATCTTTGTTTGTATTCCACTTCTAAAGGTTAGCATTATGAGAAGACTTTTGGTCATGACGGTATTCATCCTGTGGTTCTTAAGACTTATATATAAATATATATATTACTATATATATTATATATATATATATATATATATAGTAATTATAATAATATATATATATATATATAATATATAATATTATATATATATATATATAATATATATGTATATCAGGGGCGTATACATAGGGTAGGTAGGGTAGGTAGCTCCTACCCAATATTTCTGAGTCTTCTTAATAAAATAAATTAAATTGTAAACTTCTAAAGGTTAGCATTATGAGAAGACTTTTGGTCCTGACGGTATTCATCCATGTGGTTCTTAAAACTCATGCCTCCGAACTGATACCATACCTAGATAAACTGTTTCTTCTCTGTCTGTCAATTTCGACCTTCCCTACCTGCTCAATCAACCTTCTCAACCATTCAATTATCGTACTATTCATCTAAAATACATTCTTTCTAAACTTTTCTCATCTTTCCTAAGCAGAAACATTTGTAAAAATCTTAATTGCTTTTCTTACTAAGCAAGCTTTTAAGAAGTTAGGCAGTCTGAGGCCCCTTCATAACGTCTTCACATAACCCCAGTTGCAAGCTCATTATAGGAGTGTCGTCTACCCTTGAATGAGGTATGCAATATATATCTTTGGTAGTTCCATTTACACAATGAGTGAAAGGGTAGAGAGTAGGGCTTTCAACTTGGCCGTTCTTTCACTCTCACTATCTATCTTCGATATCTTTCTAACTTCTTAATTATCCCACATCATAATAACAATTTTTTACTCATAGATATTAATTATTGCCTTTTTCAAAGGCTTGAGCATCTAATTCTGAAGAGGAGATACGGTCGACAACGTCTGTGGGCAGCTTGGAAAGAGCGTGGAAGTACTTCGTCTTCTCTGAGGTTATTTTTCCAAGGTGAAATTGTGTCTCTAAGACTCTACACCAGGTTGAAACGCTGAAAACACTGAAGATTTCACCCTGATCCCAGATATAGTTTCTTCTACCTGATATTAGGGAGGAGACTGCTGGTTTTCGTCGTCTGTATACATCTTCTTGAGAGGGTGGGCGTCTGCTGATAGAGTGGTCTTCTTCTTGAGTTCTGAGAGGGTGGTCTTCAACTTGAGATTGTGGTCTTTTTCTTGAGTCCTGAGAGAGTGGTCTTCTGCTTGAGAGGGTGGTCTTCTTCTCGAGTTTTGAGAGAGTGTTCTTCTGCTCGGTGTTCACCTATCATGTAGTGAAGGAGTTGTAGCTATATCTTTTATTTTTATTCCTCCACTGCACAAGGTAATTGTTGAAGTTCTTTTGTAGTTTCACTTAATGACTTCCTTTTTACATTGTGAGACCTAAATATAGACAGGTACTTGCTTATTGCAGCTTTCTCTGTCAGGAGTCGCCTCTTCACCAGCAGGAAGCCTTCAGTTACGCCTAGGTACATCGAGACTAGGCGAACCAGCAACATAAGTGGTTAGAACTCTTTTTATAACTTATCTTTTTAGTGGGAGAGTAAAACAACTTGATATTTTTTGGTTAATTATTATTAAACATAATTTTTAACATATATAAATAAGTCGATGACCTTAAGTTAAATACATTAGTTTTTAACATAAGTTTATCTCGTCGCAAATCATATCTGAGGAGAGATATCTACGAGAATGCATTTCAAAAGATGGCGTAAAGTCAGAGAAAGGGCGGGAAGTTCAGAGATTATATGTGTTTATAAATCACATTCCGAAATACAAGTTATTTACGTAAATATGAAATAAAACATGATATAAAATGATATAAAATATTATATTACAATAAAAATTACATCATTAGCAACATATTACAACGAAAAATACAACTAATAAAAGTTAAAAAAAAAATGTATTTTGATCAAAAATAAAATTGATAAAAATGCTATCCACGAATCCCGAATTCATTTTATTTAAATTCTCTTATTTTTATAGTAAATACAATCTAGGTTTATAACTCCACTATTTAACACTTTAAAAAAACACATTTAAACTCCATTATTTTAGATATTATATAACATTTAAAACAATTATTTTGGCAGCTACATATATATATATATATATATATATATATATATATACTGCTTAACAATATATATATATATATATATATATATATATATATATATATATTCTAACTATATATATATATATATATATATATATATATATATACTCCAACTATAGGCAGTATATATATATATATATATCAAGACATACCGGCCTTTAATTTCGACACAGAAGTATGGTTCTCCGAAACTCAAGGAGTGCGTTTCATGAATGCTTTTGTTATATAAATATATATATATATATATATATATATAATATATATATATAATATATATATATATATATATATATATATATATATATATATATATATATCAGTAGCGACTCATGGTAGAAGTGATGGGTGTGCGATTTCTAATATAATATAACTTACGCATATATATATATATATATAACTTCTTTATATATATATAATAACCTTATATATAACTATCTTAACAACAGGTAAAGTCTGATTTCTTCTTTATATCATTTTTACGAAAGGTTACAGCCACCTCTGGCATTATTCTACTTCGTGCGGTAACACAATTACATAAAAAAAGTTACCTATTCCGAATGAGATAAAAATAAAATAGGAAAATAATAAATTGCAGCACTTTATAATTAAATTATGAAAAATTTGTTGTTGAAGTCCATTCTTGTCGTTTTTGACTTGCATATAAGTCAATCACAAGATGTCTAAAAAATCAGTGAGGACAATATCTCTTTTTCAGTTGCCGCCTTAAGCGCAACGAGGGCATTCAGTGTCTATCTTGTCCCATTGTATTCCGAATAACGGTTTTAATTCTTTTTAATCTAGAAAAGCATCTTTCAGCTTCAACAGATGACATTAAAATTTTTAACAACTTTAATGTTTCTTCAAAAGTCTGATCTGTTCCATTTTCCATAATGTAGTTAAAAGAATCAACAGCTGATTTCCGAGAATAGAAATCTTCACTAGAATATATAGCTTCAAGTTCAGATTTGAGTCTCCAAGATGGTAAAAAATGGATAAACAGCTAGTCTTTTTAAAGTGCAACTCAATACTCAGTAGCTTTTTTAATTTGTAGTAATTGGAAGCATTTAACGATCTTCTTCTCTTCACCTCACAAACATCATACGTTCCCTCAATTATGGTAGTCCATTATGGTGGTCATACTGTTTCTAATCTAAACTAATTCTAATTGTAGTTCACTCACAGCTTGTTTTATGAGAATTACGTCTGGATTTCTTGATTGAATTTTATTATAGAAACAATCTACGTGTTGCATTATATGGCGAAAAACGGTGCGCCAAAATACAAAAGTAGGATCAGTCAATAGTCTTTGCAAACTCTCGTGTTCCTAGTTGTTTGCTTTCGTTTCGAATTTTTTTCAAAGCACTCTAACAATGGCTCTCTATGTTCAAAAACCATGTTTACAGTTCGGATGTTAAAATCCATTTTGTTTTATTTTAACAGTCTTTAGAAACCGTCTCCCAATAATTTCATCTAATACAGAGCATCTCTGAGGGAGATTGTGAAAAAGGTTGAGTGGTGATATATTACTAAAAGAACATAACTACTGGAATATGTAACTAACTCTTAGCAACAACCTTGTATATATGGCATAACTATATACTTATCTTAGCACTTATGTAGCAACTGCTGCTGCTGCTGCTGCTGCTGTAGTAGATGGCGTATTAGTAACAGCCAATAAAGAAAGCATCTCACACATTGGTTTTCATTTTTATTAAATAACCAACAACATATGCTGCTGCTATATATCACATCTGAGAGATGATTGAAAGTAGGAATTAGTGATATATTCTAAAAAGGAGACTCTAGCTTCTGGAACCTTAATAACCAACCAAACCTAACCATTAACAATGGGAACCTACCTAATCTATCCTTAACTTAACTCTTAATAACCTTGTATATGCTTATATATATGCTGCTATTATCTTCTTGCATAACCTACCATCATATAACAATAACCTTAATAACATATATAAAAACAACATTCTGTATATATTTAAATATCTATATATATATATATATATATATATATATATATATATCTTTAATATAACCCATAGATAAAGATCAACATATATATAATTTCTACGATCTGCAATATATACTGCTGCTGCTCTTCATTTTTCCTTCTCATTTATATAAAAATAATAATAATAATAATAATAATAATAATAATAATAATAATAATAATAATAATAATAATAATAATAATAATAATAATAATAATAATAATAATAATAATAATAATATTAATAATAATAATAATAATAATAATAATAATAATAATAATAATAATAATAATAATAATAATAATAATAATAATAATAATAATAATAATAATAATAATAATAATAATTATTAATAATAATAAATAATTTAATAATAATAATAATAATAATAATAATAATAATAATAATAATAATAATAATAATAATAATAATAATAATAATAATAATAATAAAAATAATAATAATAATAATAATAATAATCATAATAAAAAATAATAATAATAATAATAATAATAATAATAATAATAATAATAATAATAATAATAATAATAATAATAATAATAATAATAATAATAATAATAATAATAATAATAATAATAATAATAATAATAATAATGGTATTTATTATTAAGAATAAATTTTCGACAATTTTAAGGCGAACACGCTAATCGCTCCAAACTGGAAGTATATTTTGTTGTATCACTGCCAGACGTATGATTTTTATATGACTATAGGAAAGACTGGAGCGAAAACGATTTTGCTCGCTCTCACGCTTCTTTTAAAAATAAAAATTCAAAATAACTACATACAACTGATATGAGTATGTTTATTCGATTTCTTATTATTAGATAAAACCATCGTACGTTTCTGCCTTATTACAAAACATTTTTTTAAAATTTTGCATTCAATTATTTATCATTAGTGAAACACATGGTGTTTTAATTAAAGAGATGTTATAATTCAAAATTTATGCTTAATTAATGAAGGAGGAGCGATCGCTCCATCGCTCCTATGCACGAGGTCGCCCTGATAACCGCCTTAGCAACCTTGCCTTGCCTTATATATAATAACTAATAGCCAACTTAACCTTGTATATGTAGCAACATATAATATGTAACATATTTGCTATTACTACTGCTAACTTATATATATATTATATATAACATATAAAATATATTAACTATATATAACTATATATATAGCAACCTTAACAGCTGCTTACTTATATATGCTCTTATATAACCTTATATATATAATAGCATATGCTTTCTTCTATAGTAGCATATATATATATATATATATATAATAATAATATATCTATATAACTGCTATATATACCATAATAACATAGCAGCATAATAACATACTATTAATCATATACTACTATTTATATAGCAAGAAAGATGACACTTTGGGTAAGAAGTAATATATGAGGATATGTAATGTAAAACTGTACATATATACAAGTCATTATATTGGTACACAATTTGTATTACGTATTACACATTTCAACCACCAAAATTCTAATAATAATAATTTTAAAAAAATGGTATCGACTTTGAAACTATTTTCTTTAGACTAAAATGATTCCAAATAGAAGTCTCTTTCCATATATAATATATATATATATATATATATATATATATATATATATATTATATATATATATATATATATATATATATAATATATATATATATATATATATATATATATATATCTTTACTCCATAAGATATATATATATATATATATATATATATATATATAGCATAACACTATATACTCTACTGCTATATATATAACTTATATATATATGCTGCTATATATATATGCTGCTATTTCTGCCTCTGCATATATGCCCAACCCATACACTGCACCGGCTGACGTAAACAGCACTCCTGCTCATCGCTTTATATATCACTATATAACTATATAGATATATATATATACACAATTTTGCTGCTCTATATATATATATATATAACTATACTATAATATATATATTTTCTTTGCTATATATATATATATATATATATATATATGTGTGTGTGTGTGTGTGTGTGTGTGTGTGTGTGTATGTGTGTGTGTGTGTATTGTGTGTGTGTGACTCAGAAAACATTTGCTTTTGGTGGGAAAGAGATTCTGATGGCACCACAGACTCCTTACGTCTTAGAACTTGTTTGGAAAGAGTAACAATGTGAAGCTTTGAAAAAAAAATAGTGCCAAAGGGAGCTCTATGAAAATTAAGGATACTGAATATTCTGAAAGTGAATTCAATCTGTGTGGAGGATTACGTAGTGGATAGAGGAAGGAATTGAGCTTTTGAGTAATTAAAAATAACCTTTATTCTTATGCCTCAATTAGATAATGAGGAAAAAACTGCAGTTATTGGAATGAAAAGTTTGCTGGCTATGTGCCAGGTGAGGAGAGAAAAGAGTTAGACAAAATTTTACTAGGAAAATGTCTGATATGAACAGAGTCTGGTAGGCAGAGTTAAACAAGGAGAAATGAGATTGTTTTGCTACTTTACAGAATGGAGTCAAGAACACCCAGTCTTTTTAATGTGAGTAAACGGTGTAAGAGGCAAAGACAGAAGTAAGGCGGTAATAATAAAATAGGACACAGGCTGCTGAGAATTAAGGCGTTTTATAATAAATGTGGGAGCAAAGCTGATCAAACACAGAAATGAACAGAGAAAGGTTGCTTGAGTGGAGTTGATTACATAGCATATATATAACAACATAATAACAACCTTAACTATATACTTCCTTATTCTCATTTGTAACCTTATATATATATATATACTCTTTTATCTTCTTCATATACTGCTGTAACCTTATATGTATAGCAACATATATATATAATTTGTATGAAATAACTGTAAACATGACACTTTCGTTTGCAGATGATGGGCATTATATATATATATATATATATATATATATATATTATATATAACATATATATATAACAATATATATATATATATATATATATATATATATATACTACTATATATATATATATATATATATATCAAGTACTCTCATAAATAGTTTCAAAATTGAAGTTTCTATGGCCCTGTAAGAAATTAGTATATTCAAGGCGATTATTTTTCAATATGTAACATTCACACTTTAAACTTCGACACTGTTTCTGTAGGTTGCAAATTAAGTAACTATGGAGTAGCGGCGATACTCAAAACCGTGTCACTGTTATTCTATTAAATGAGTGTTGCATTGAAAATGGTATCTTTTTTTAGACTGTAACTGCTAGGTAATAGTCATATGTTTGTGAATCGTGCCATAAAGTGTTTCGAGAACACTGGTGATGTGTAAGACTTCAATAGATATGGTAGTCCACTTTCCCTTCGGATACCGCAGTCTGTCAAAGCTGTAAAGGCACGAATTAAGCGAAATCCTTTTCGAAAGAAAACATTGTATCAAGTGAAATGAAAATATCTGAAAATTTCATAGCGCTCATCTTTAGACAGGGCCTAAGGTTATGGTTTACAAATGAAGCACCGGAAATTTACTCACGCATGCCCTAAAGAAAAGCAGAAAGAAAAAGTAAATGCCTGTTGCCTGAGTTCCCGCATGATTGCCATGGAAAAAATCTCTTTACAGAAGAAAAAATCTTTGCAATTTACGAATGTTTTAGCAAACAAAATTATAAAATATATTCTACTTCTTCCAAGGAAGTAACAGAACTTGTACCGCATGTCCAAAGAGGTCAACATCCGACTTTTGTGATGGTTTTGTGGGGAGTGAGTTACGATGGGTCACAGACATCCAGCTTTGTAAAAAATATGTTAAAGCCTCGACAGCCGTGTACCAGCAAACCTTCCTGGAAGATGTAATAAAACCACTAGGTCAGACCCACTTCGAAAATGAATCATTGACCTTTCAACAGTATTCAACACCCTCACAGAAAGCTAGGTCTACTCAAGTTTAATTCAGGAACAATTTTCACCATTTTCCAACCATTTAATATTTGTCGTATGGTAGCCCGATCTTAATCCTTTGGATTACAAGTTACGGGCAGTTTTAGAGTGTATGGTTTGCTTAAGACAACACCCAAATATCAGTTCTTTAAAGCAAGAGATGTAATAGATGCAACGAAAAACTTTTCGATAGAGGTGGTGCTTGCAGCAATAGACGCCTGGTCCATCAGACTTAAGAATTGTGTGTTAAGGCAAAAAGCAGTCATTTTGAATGACTTGGAGGAAAATTTTTAAAGCCGGAGACTTCTCCCTCCGGCTAAAAATCACTCTTCGGTGCATCAATAATATATATATATATATATATATATATATATATCTATATATACCTTATATATATAACATAACATATATATATATATATACTTATATATATATATATATATATATATAGCATATATATATATATACATATATATATATATATATATATATATATATATATATATAACCTATATACTGCTGCTCGCTACCAACAACAACATTGTAGTATGGCAGCAGCACGCTATTAGTAGCAACCTTATAGCTTTGCTATATATCTCTTTATATAAGTAACAGCAACAACCTTGCCCAACCATGTATAACCTTATATATATGCCTTAACCAACGCTCTTTACTGCATATATATATATATATATTTATGCTGTATATAATAACAGCAACAACCTTATATATAGTATATATGCTGTATATATAGTATAGCCTTTCATACGCTGCTTTTTAACTAATGTATATATTGCTAACCTTATATATAGCCTTGCACCATATATATGCTTAGCTTCTTGCTCTGCTCTTTGCTGTATGTATATACATATTGTATCTTGCTTAATAATATATATATATATATATAACCTATATATAACAGCAACCTTAATAACCTTATATATATTAACTTAATATATATATATATATATATATATATGCTATATATATATATACTAACTATCTTTATATATATATATATATATATATATATATTATTAGTGATGGGCTGCATAACCGCGGTTGCGGTTATTTTCCGGTTGCTAAATTTTTCAATAACCGCGGTTGCGGTTTTTGCGGTTCTTAAATTTGTCAACAACCGCAGTTGCGGTTGCGGATTGCGGTTGTGCAATAGCATTAAAATTTATATATTACATTGGTTGTGCAATACTACTACTACTACTACTACTACTACTACTACTACTACTACTACTACTACTACTACTACTACTACTAACGTTCCAGTTGCTCATCATCCAACATCACTTCACACACACCAAGGACTTTCCTCACTCACAACAATGTGGAGCTTTCTTGCTCTAATTGCTCAGAGCAAGCTTTTCTTTCAAATCCCTCTACCAATCCTATCTCAAACTCTTTGCATTCTTACTAAATCATTCACACATAATAGGTAGGGCACCCTCCCTCTCTTCCACATTCATTCTCCATCATTCTAACACCATCCCCCACCTCTAATTCTTTTATAACCCATTCCATATACCAATTGAATAACCAAGGAGATATAACACATCTCTGCCTCACTCCGCTATTAATATTAAGCCAACCACTTTCAACTCCATTTATTCTTACACACGCTTCACTATCATGATACTTTTGATGCCTTAGTAATATGTATACATTAATAATAAGAATGATATTATTTTTAATATAATATAATATGTATAATAATAATAATAATAATAATAATAATAATAATAATAATAATAATAATAATAATAATAATAATAATAATAATAATAATAATAATAATAATAATAATAATAATAATAATTAAATGCATGAACATCTTGTATATTATTTTTATTGAATATATATAATATATATATAATTGATAATATATGCCAGCCAGCCAGCCAACCAGCCAACCAGCCAACCAACCAACTAAAACCAATGTTATTGATAAGCCCATTATTATTATTATTAGATATTGTTATTGTTATTGTTAGTTATTATATTAATAGTAGTATTATTATTGAAATTATTATTATTATTATTATTATTATTATTATTATTATTATTATTATTATTATTATTATTATTATTATTATTATTATTATTATTATTATTATTATTATTATTATTATTATTATTGTATCTTGACAGACTTACTTGTTATTATTTGGAGTCTTTTTGTTTTATTAATATTAATGTATTATTATTATTATATTGTAACACATCTTGTTTATCTTATATATGTATATAAATATATATATATATATACTTATATATATATATATCTTTTATACTCATATAACCTTATATATATATATACTACACCCTCTTTTATATTCCCACTCTTCTTAACACCATATATACATATATAACTTATATAACATATACATATATATATACTATGCTATATATATATGTATATATATATATATATATATATATATTTATATATATATATATACTGTAACATACCTACTACTTTATACCTTTGCTATTACCTTATATATATCTATAACCATATATATATATATCGAGCATGATTGACGTCTCTAAAAATAAGAAACGGCTGTGTGTAAAGAAAGGAATTCAAATAACTATTTATTACTATTATTAAAATAATGTTTTTAAAAATGTTATACAAGAACGCTAATTTTAACATTAAGATCATCTATTCTCTTGCGAAACATTATTTTCATAAGGAGGATTATTGACTGGAGGAATTTCGATTTGTGCCTCAAAGAAAGCATAATTATAATGCTTACCAAACACTGGTTGTCATGGCAACGTTAAAGAAACCTTATTCTTATTTTGTCTGTTTCTAGGATTTTTCCACAAAGCCTTCTCTCCCGAAACACATTCCTCCCAAATTTGTGGCCACTCTACTCATGAGAGTAAGAGTTGCCTTACAATAATGTGAAACAAAAAATAAAGAAAACTAATTTTTTTAAAATTTAAATAAAACTTATTGTATATATATATATATGCCAGCCCAGCAGTATATGCAGCATGTAACTGTACCTTAACCAGCAATAACCCTTGTATGTAGCAATAGCCCAGCAGCAACATACATATACTATATATATATATAGTATGTAGCACGCCCATATATATATATATATAGATAACAGCCAATATATATATATATGTAATATGTGTATACTAATGTATCAACAACCAGCAGCTTAGCCTTAGTAATATAACAGCAGCAGCATAGCCCAGCAGCTGTATTTGCATGCCTCTAGCTGCTGGCTGTAACCATGTATATGCTGGCAGCAGCCATATCAGCCCAGCCAGTATATATGAGTAACCAGCCTTAATATGTAATATATATATATATGTAGTAATAATATATGTATATATATATGTATCCAACCCAACCTTGCTTATATAACAACCCAGCTTATATGCTATCTTGTTGGGGGGAGAGCAGTTATAATAAGGTGCTATATTTTGTTGTACTTTTAGTTATAATTTTTGATAATTTTGGCTCTAATTTTAGTTATACAAATCTTGGTGAAATCCTAGAATTGCCGAAAAATAGTTAACTTCAAGTGGCATCTGTTGCTTCATATGATTTTATATATAGCTTGAGAAATGTGAAGAGTGATTCTTAGATTATAACAATAGGTGAATGTGGTGGTGTTGTTAATCGTTAATGTTTATGCAAATATGAAAATACTGAAGAGAAAATGATGTTATTGATATATGAAATAATATATATATAGCATATGCTATGTAACTAATAATAATAGCCTGCTGCTTAACCAGCCAGCAATAGCAGCCTTGATGTAGCCAGCAATATGCCAGCACAGCAACCTTGCTGTAGCTAACCCAGCCTCTGCTAGCTGCAAACCCAGCCAGCCATCTATGCAACCCATGCGCAGCAGCATGCCAGCAGCAGCAGCAACTTGCAGTAACCTGCCAGCCAGCAACCTTGTATATATGCGCTGCTAACCAACCCAGCCAGCTGTAGCCATTGTAGCCATAGCCTTGTGTATATAACCTTCTTGTATATAACTTTCTTTATATATATATATACAATAACCAATATATATATATATCTTAACCACCCTCTTCTGTTTCTGCATAACATATTTATTATTGTTATTTATTTTGAGTAGGTGTCTCCCCATGTTTTCGGTTCACGGGCGCCGCTGATAGCCACTTAACCCATGTATAGCCTTAACCATATATATATACTGCTCTTCTTCTTCTTTGTAACAGCCTTATATGTATGTATATATATAACTAATACTTTTCTTTATATGTATATACTAACTATATATATATAATAATAATAATAATAATAATAATAATAATAATAATAATAATAATAATAAAAAAGAGATTAGAGAGAAAGTTTTGATAGCATAAGAGAATATTTTTAAAAAGATAACCTCATATAGCGGTTATGAAAACCAGTGACAACCGCGGTTGCGGTTGTGTACGGAGCCAGTGACAACCGCTGATGCGGTTGGTTACGCGATTGTCAAAAACATGTGTGTGGTTTGCTTCGCATTTTACGATTGCGGTTGCGGTTTCGGTTTATTCGATCCATCACCAATATATATATATATATATATATATATATATATATAACAACGCTAACCTGCCTTATATATATATATGCTGCTACTCATGCTATATAGCATATAACCTTGTATATATAACAACGCAGCAACTTCTGCTCTTTCTTTCTCTTTCTTAACAACCAGCAACCTTTGCTAATACATATGCTTTCATTCTAATGCTGTTATTGCTGCTTTAAATATATTTTTATCATTGCAATAAATTAAGAATTAATAAGTATATTTGGCACAAAATTTTAGAAATTGTATAGAATAATAATAATTATGAGTAGAAGAAAGGAAGTTATGAGAAAGTATGCCTGCCAAGCACTCAATTTTTAGTCTTGAGGATAAAATTAAAATTAAACACTATCCAAAATTCAAAACATTCTACGGACTTTGCTTTTCACTTTTTACTTTTTACACTTTATATATTTTTATTTTATTTTATTTTATTTTCCTTTTGTCATTTTCTTTTTTTTTACTATTTGAAATAGTCATAATTTAATTAAGCTTTTATTTAATCAGTGCGCGCTTGTCTTATATATATATATATATATATATATATATTTTATATATATATATATATATATATATATATATATATATATATATATATGCTGCTGTGTTAATAACCAACTATGCTCCATATATATATATACTATATATATATAACAACATATATATATATATATAGAGAGAGAGAGAGAGAGAGAGAAGATAATGCATGTCAGTTTTCAATAATGGAGAAAACTGAAATATCTTTAGTTATTTAGTTATTATTTTCTATCCCCTCCCTGAATAGGGTCTTGCCCGTGAATGGTGACTATCTGTAAAAAAAAATATGCAGATATTTATTTTTAATATTCGCGGATAGTTTTTAGGTGGAAGAAGAAGATTTAGATGTGCGTAGCAATTTAACAAACTGCTTAACATCCGGTTCACACCTTTCTGTATTTGCATAGAATTGTTTTTAGCTCAAGCAGGAGGTTCATCCTACTACCTAAAATGTTGTCATACTTAATTAAGTCAGAAGAACAGATTTTTGTCTCATTGTCTGTATCATAATAACGAACTTCTTTCAGTTTCAGTGAGTATATGAACAGATGACATATAATCCAATACTTGTTTTCTTTATGAAGATTATTTCCTCTTTGATAGCAGTAGAAAGTTGTTGTGTTATTTTTGAAGCAACACTGATATCAAAAATATTGACTTCACTGATAATAATTCTTTAAGTGCCACTTTTAGAATTGCTAACAGTGGCTAAATGTGAGGCTAGATTGCATTCAGTAGCAAGGATTGAATAGTAATAAATTAAATGACAAAATAAGCTCTTAAAATGAAGAACTCTTTCGGGAGAGTTCCAACGAATTTATATATTATCTATATAAGAAGAAAGAAGAGTTATATATATATATATATATATATATATATATATAAGTATATATATATATATATATATATAGTTATATATATATGTTATATTTATATATATATATATATATATAAACAAATTAAAATCGTATTAGTCTAGTCTAGTTTGAATTGGTAATATTTAAAATTACGTTGCCTTTATTCCTTTGTTAAGATGATGCATTCTTGGAAGAATAGGGTAAGGGATTCTAATATTCTTAATTATTATTAATATAAATAATGCTATAGTTCGATAAGACAAGATCAAGTCGTAATTTTTGAGTCTTTGTCTATTTCTCATCTCAAAAGATGATGATAAGTTACAAAAAATATTATATTTATTATTATATTATTATTATTATTATTTTCATTATTGCTGTTATTGTATTGCATTATTTATTTATTAATATTATTTTATTATTATATATTATATATTATTATATTTTATTACTATTATTGTTATATTAGTGATTATATTACTAATTATTATTATACAAGATGTTTCAAAAAACATACATCCGAAGGCTAAATTAAATTTTCCTCAATATGTTAAACAATGAAAAACTCTATTGTGAGTTTTGACTTGTAAATAGACACTTTTATTGAAGATATCGATTTTGATTAAGGAACTTTTTGCTAGAAAAGCCATTGTTGCAAATTTGCATAACAATCTTTAATTTCCACTCTATCTACATAAAAAAAAGGCAAATTCAGCTTTAATAGCTTTAAAATGTCGATTTTGATATTTTTTTTATGTCTCTATTTGTTTTTTGTTTTTTGTTTTTTCATTTGAATAAAAACCATGTTGGTAAAAATTTGATTGGCAGTCAAACCTCGTTGGCAAAATGGCTTGAAATTTGAATTATATAAAGATGAGGTCTATCATCTAAAAAGAAAATTTATTTCAGATCATTTTTTGTATACCCAACCATTTTTTGCCTTTGTTTAGGAAAAAATTAATATATATATATATATATAATTAAAAAAAAATATATATATATATATATATATATTATTATATTATATATATATATATATATATATATATATATATAGTTAGTTATATATATATAAATATATATATATATATATATATATGTATATATATATATATATATATATATATATATATATATATATATATAAATATACAGTATGTTATATATATATAGATATATATATATATATATATATATATATATATATATATATATATATATATATATATATATATATATATATATATATATATATATATATATATATATATATATATATATATAAAAAAAAATAATAGTTGGGCAAACAAAAAAGAAATATAAATAAAAATGGTGTAATTTCCCCCAATTATACATGCCCTGAATTTTTAATATTGATAGAATGAGCAGAAAAAGCGATGGCAGTCTTTTCTCTCATCTTCCGTGATGACAATATCATTCATTTGCTTTTAAAGTCTTTTCAATAAATAAAATGACTATGAAATAGGAACGGCCGACACACCCGGTGCGGTGCGGTGCGGTGCTGTGCTGTGTGGTGATATGCAGGGTGCGGTGCGGTGCGGTGATGTGCGGTGCGGTGCGGTGTATATAGTATATGTTTTTTCTATATTTATTATATATATATATATATATATATATATATATATATATATATATATATATATATATATATATATATATATATATATATTCTAGAGAGAGAGAGAGAGAGAGAGAGAGAGAGAGAGAGAGAGAGAGAGAGAGAGAGAGAGAGAGAGAGAGAGAGAGAGAGAGAAAGAGAGAGAGAGAGAGAGAGAGAGAGAGAGAGAGAGAGAGAGAGAGAGAGAGAGAGAGAGAGAGAGAGAGAGAGAGAGAGAGAGGAGATAATTTTCAATGTCGCTGTGCGGTTTTAAAAATATAGAGGTGCGGTGTGGAGCGGTGCGAAGCGTAATGCGCAATGAAACATGGAAGTGCTGTGCGGTACGTGGTCCACTCCATTTGGTGTGGTGTTGCATTCGACCAACCAAGGGTCACTGAAAACGACATTTAAGAACCACTAGAACAGACTTCAAAAGAAAGAATAGAAAAATACTAATTGATGCCACAAAATTTCATTCTTAAAATAATAATAATAATAATAATAATAATAATAATAATAATAATAATAATAATAATAATAATAATAATAATAATAATAATAATAATAAAGTTAATTAGTTGAGTTCTTTATATTAGCACCAAGTGACACTAATTCTTTCAAATGGAGTAGAATGACATGGAGAAAATTATCCTAAATTAAGCTTTTCTTGCCCACTCAGCAGTGATGAGAGCGAACTCAAAAAAATACACTATGGCGAACTTTTGTTTAATGGCACAAACAACATCGTATATATACAAAATATCAAGATTGAAATTTAAAGAAATTTATAGAAAATGTAAAATTTATCTTGACTATGTAAAAAAAATATATTAAATATAAAGACAATAAAAAAAAGGAAAAATTTTACTTTTAATTTGCTTTAAATGACTTTTAATGACATTTATATTTTTAGATTTAAGGAAATATATAAATAAAAGATGTTGAGAGATGCTCCAAGCCAACCCAGCTCTATCACAGCAGCAACAAGCTCCCAGCTGAAAAATAAATGGGAGCCTTTTAAAGTTGGTACTTTTAAAGCCAACTTCCTAAATCTATATTTTTGGAATTATTTGATGTTATATATACTAATGATGCACAACTTACAAGAAGAATGACCAAAAAGTTGCCTCAAAATTGTGATCCTTTTTATACTGTGATAAATAAGCCAAATGTGGCTATGAACCTTTAAAGTTTTAAAATTTAATTAATAAATAATAGGATCTCTGCCTATTAAGGCATACTTTATATAAGCATAAGCATAAAGTGACTCAAGAAAAAGTAAATAATAGCCTGATAAGCCACACTTACTCACCCAACAAATGGTTAACCTTGAGTCTTCTCTTGCCTTCTTAACATTTCTTCCATCCAGATAAATTTAGTAAACCTCTGTTCAAAACTTCAAATGGTTTGATTCTTGCCTCTTCTGGCATACACAAGATCTCAAAACAGTAATAACCGGTATTAATAAATTGTTGGCCAACAGTAAAATTAATTAAGTATAAATAATAAAATGCTAAACAGCATTGATGGTGGTATAGTTTAAAGCTTGGTAGCTTAAATCTTCAAGCTTAATCTCTTGGTTACAGTATAGCAATTATAGCAGTTATATCAGATATATCAGTTATATCAGTGACCGTCTCATCCGATCAGCTGTTTCAAAGAATCAACTGTCTTTATTTTCTTCTTTTTAATGTTGGGAGGAACTGGGCTAATTTATATGAGCAAACAAATGCCGCTCATCAGGCATGTATAATTAAATATTTAAATATAAAAAATAAAGGAAAATTGAATTATAAAAAGAATCACAATGATAATTCAATCCATTAATCATTTTCCCAGTTATGTTGAAATTAAAAATTATATGAAATATATAATTTTATACAGTATATGATGAAAATGGAATAGATTTGAAGAAAATGGAGGGAAGTTTCGCTTTTGAAATAAATTTTTTTCTAGTAAGCATCAAATACTAACTCACATTATTTAATTGCTATCAAGAAATGGTGGTAGCGATTGTTTTGATTGAAGATGGGTTGGGTCATCATCTCGCATATTATAAAGCATTAAAACTCGTCTTCCTGCAGATGCTTTTGCCTCATTTAGATTTTAATTAGTGAAAGGTAAGGTTCTTAAATGATTCACAATGTCTTCTTTTGTATTTGCAATTCAAAGATTATACATTTTAAAGCACTTTAGTTAACATGCTGATGATCCCAATCAGCATATGTTTAGATCAGTGGTCTCCAAAGTGGGGTATGCGTACCCCGGGGGGGTATGCAAAGTGATACTTGGGGGTACGCCAAAGAAGTAGGCTCACGATCACTATATATATATATATATATATATATATATATATATATATATATATATATATATATATATATATATATATATATATATATATATATATATATATATATATTTATATATATATATATATATATATATATATATATATATATATATATATATATATATATATATATATATATATATATATATATATATATATATATATATATATATATATTAGTGATGGACCGGATGTCAAAATTTGACTGTTTGCGGATGCGGATGCGGATGTTTACTCTTTGAAGTTTGAATTAAAAATTATATATATATATATATATATATATATATATATATATATATATATATATATATATATATATATATATATATATATATATATATATAGATAAATAACTCCTTGAGTGAATCTTCACTTACCAGGATTAGATCCCGGGCCCTCGCGAACGGTATGCCAAGCGTGTTACCACTCAACCACGACAAGCTAAAAAGATACGCGACTTAAACCTATGAAAGAGTGCTCTATTCAATAGGAATAAGGACCGCCTATGTCAAGACAGATACCTCAGCCACGCATCTCCGCTTGCACTCGGGTCAAAGGTAACACAAGACCCATGTAAGGAGACCACTCTAGATCGGAGTATAATTTGTATAGATGTAAATACTGCACTCAAGGAGTTATTTTATCTATACAAATTGAACTGCGGTTTAATTGCAGTATTTATATATCTATATACTGAGTTAACTTTAAATATATATATATATATATATATATATATATATATATATATATATATATATATATATATATATATATATATATATATATATATATATATATATATATATATATATATATATATATATATATATATATATATATATATATATATACAGGGTGATTCAAAACCTCTGCGACAAACTCGGAGGGCTGATAGGGCAAACGATAAGGAACATTTATTGTTAAATAACTTATGTTGTATGACGCTTCGTTTCAAAGTTACGGATGATGTAAGGTATACTAGTTTATGTTGTGTGACGCGTCACATGTAGGTTACCGACGATTATGTTACTCAATTTTAATATGTTTGTGCGTGCGTGCATGTGTGTGTACGCTTAACGTCCTTCTTAAACACGTTGGCAATACCTTTACCTTGCCCAATTCATCGTTGATTCAGTACAGTGTAGGCATCGATTAAGAATGGATCACTACACTCTTCCCGAGCTAACCGACATGATAATGTGTTACGGTGCGGCGAACGGAAATGGACGAAGAGCACACCTCATGTACCGGGAACGGTTCCACACAGAAATCACCCCCACACAATGTTTGTTCGCCTTCATCAGCGCCTTCGAGTTAATGGGACCCTTCGTCGTCCTCGGTGCATTGCGGAAGACCGCGTAATACGAGAACTCCTGCGTTTTGAAGAAGAGGTGCTTGAGAGTCGCCAACGACCCATCGACTAGCACACGCGCCATTGCTCATGCCATGGGTTCAAATCAGTCGTCTGTGGTTCTGGTCTTGCAAGAGCAAAGCTCCATGCATACCACCTACAGAAATTACAAGGACTTTTGGGCCAACGACTTCGCACCCTGTAAAAGTGATTGCCAGGTGGTAATCCTGCCTTTCCTGCATTACAAACTTGTTTACCGATGAAAGTGTGCTTCACACGTGATGTCTACTTCAACAGCAGAAACAGCCACATAGTGGGACGAGGACAATCCGCAATGCAATGTTCATCAGAGTTCACCAGGCGAATTTACTAAACATCTGGGATGGAATTCTTGGGGATTATCTTCTGGGACCTGTCATCATTCCACACCGTTTGGATGGACCTGCGTACCTGCAACTACTCCAGAACACGCTTCCGCAGCTCATGGATGACATAAACCTTGTGACCCGCAGAGACATGTGGTTCCAACATGATGGCGCTCCAGCGCACTTCGGTCACCAATTACGGGCGCATCTGAACAGAGTCTACACTTGACAAATGGACAGGGAGAGGGGGACCTGTTGTGTGGCCTCAAGATCGCCCGACCTCAGGCCCCTAGATTATTTTCTTTGGGGGCATGTGAAGAGTGTTGTGTAAATTAACCCAGTCAACACAAGAGAGAAACTGATTCAGCGAATATTCAGTGCGTTTGATCAAATCGGACACAGTGAGGGCATGTTCGGTAGAGTCCGACAGGCAATGGCACGGTGATGTAACGAATGTAATCAGGTACAGGGTAGACACTTTGAACACCTCTTGTAATTTTCTCCAATAAAATGATTTCATAACAAGCTACCATTGTTTGTTTTGCAACCTCGCGTCAAAACACATACGTTGCTTAACAAAATATCCATATTGTTACCTCTATCAACCTTCGGAGTACACAGATGTACGCACGCACACATACATAATATTAGAATACCCGGTTACAAAATAACGATGCGTCAAACAACATCACGTGGTTTACCTTACACCATCCGTAATTTTGAAACGAAGTGTCATACAACATAGCTTATTTAACAATAAATATCCTTATCGTTTGCTCTATCAGCCCCTCCGAGTCTGTCACAGAGGTTTGAATCTCTCTGTATATATATATATATATATATATATATATATAGCAGAAGAAGAAGTAATATGTTATATATTATTATTATTAGTTATTACATATTATTACATATGGTTAGTATTATATAAATATACATATTATTATTATTACATATTATTATTATTATTATTGAAGAAGAAGAAGCAGTTAGAATAATATTAGTTACATATATTATTACATATATATATATATTATTACATATTATATATTATTATTATTATATATATACATATATTATTATTGTTATTGGTTATATATACATGGCTACATACAAACATATATTGAAGAAGAGCAGTTAAGAAAGATATATATATTATTATATATATATATATATATATTATTATTATATATTATTATTATTATTATTATATATTATATATATATTATTATATTATTATATTATATATATATTATTATTATTATTATATATATATATACATATATACATACAGAACTGAAATTCAAATTACAATTATTCCCATAAACTCCCATGATAAAGATGCCAAATAATATTTATTTTATATTCATTTAATCAAATGTAGAAAACATCCTCAACATCCTCATTTTTCAAAAGAGGATGCGGATGCGGATGCGGATGCGGTTATGATGATGCGGATGCGGATGCGGATGTCAATTTAGGTGCAGATGTTCCGCAAATGCAGATGCGGATGCGGATGACATGTCCATCACTAATATATATATATATATATATATATATATATATATATATATATATATTTATATATATATATATATATATATATATATATATATATATATATATATATATATATATATATATATATATATATATATATATATATATATATATATATTATGTTAAGATATATATAAACATATTATATATAGATATATTATTATTGTTATTATATATATATTATATATATATATATATATATATATATATATATATATATATATATATATATTATATATATATATATATATATATATATATATATATATATAATATTTATATCATAGGTCTCTGTATAAGGGTACACAACTTATAATTATTTCGTCCTCAGGGGTACGCGATCGAAGTTTGAGATCGCTGGTTTAGATTCATGCATCTGCATCGCCGATTTCTCAAAATTTCACATCCGTACATATATATATATATATATATATACATATATATATATATATATATAGCAGAGTATATATATATATATATATATATATATATATATATATATATATATATATATGTATATATATGTGTGTGTGTGTGTGTGTGTGTGTGTGTAGGTGTGTGTGTGTGTGTGTGTGTGTGTGTGTGTGTGTGTGTGTGTGTGTGTGTGTGTGTGTGTGTGTGTGTATGTGTGTGTGTGTGTTAAATAATAATAACAATAGGCATGAAGTAAATAACACTAAGTATAATATTAAAAGTTTCTTGTGCATGTAAATACGTTTCGTCTTTATCCCAATGATCTGGATTCAATTTCAGAAAGCTAATGTCGATATCCAAATTTGGTAAAAAAATGTAAACTTTTGTTTGAAATGTAGTCTTTTAAAGAACTAAATTAAAGTTTAAAGACTAATTTTTTTATTTTTTTTTTTGTTATCGCGCCAATCTCATCAAGTGACACAGTGCCTCTCCTAATTAAAGAAATGAATAATTATTGAACTACAGAAAAATAAAAATAAATAAACTTTCTTTAAATATTCTTTAAAATTGCGTTTTAAAACAATGATCCTAAAAAAAAGAAGATTTTTTTTCTCTTTTTATTACTACTTTATTCAGAAGATAATACTTGCTATTTAATGATAATAATAATGATAGAAATAATAACTATGATAATTAATATCAGCCATTTGATAAGCGTAAAAAATTATCCATTTCTTGTTTCAGAATATTTAATATTAGATTTCAATTAACAAAGTAATTTATTTAAAGTATTTTATATAGTATATATATATATATATATATATAGTATATATATATAATATATATAGATAATCAACATTAAGAGAGATACAAAAACTTATCTTTTGAAAAACATATATATATTCATTTACTAATTTTACTGCACCTTCTTCCCCAGGAGGTGCGCAACATACTCCGGAAACAAAGTTAGTAGAAGAATATGCAAGTCGAAAAGAGAGGCCCATTTTACCGTCTCCTTTATACCCTAAGTGAGCAACTCTGTCGCAGTAAAAAATTCCTACCTGCACGAACCCTGCCTATGTCATCCTGTCAATGTAGGGTTCATCCCTTGGCCCAGGTGGGCCAAAGCCATAAGCCCTCACAAAACCAGCCATTCACTCCTATTATGCACCTTTCTTCTCGCCTCTGCAAACTCACATTCTCTCCCTTCAGGCATCTTTACTGACTCAATCTCACTTTGTTCTTAGTCTCCCACCACACATCTTCCTCACTAACAACTGATTACACATCCTTAGCGCTTTATTAGTCCATCTCACACCTGTTGCCAATACATATTTATGGATAATACGATATATAGAGTGTAATAGGAAGTTCAATGTCAGGAGTAAGATATAATAAAATATAGAGGTGAAATGCAACTATTACTGAAATATATTGTGTTTTTTTTGTGAAATATAATAATACTTATAATAAACATAATATAATAATATATAATAAATCATAATATAATAATAATAAAATAATATAATAATAAAAAATAAATAATGAATGGTAACTATTATATTAAAATAAAATTGTATGTATTGATAGTGAAATATAGTGAATTTGTGTTTGAAATATAGTGTATAGCTTTTAATTAAATAATATTAATAATGAAATATTAATATGAATACTGCTTTTTACCTGAATGTATTTGTTATGTGTGTATTATTATATATATATATATATAATATATTATATATATAAAAATTATATATATACTATATATATAATATTATAATATATATATATAGATATATATATATCTAGTATAGTATATTTTTTTTTTGTATTTATATATGTATACAAAAAACCCGCGGTAGCCTCAGCTGGTAGTAGCACGCCAAAACTAGATCGAGTCCCAGTTCGCACATGTCGTGCGGAGAATGCTAGCTATTCTCTGTTGGGATTGGCTCGTCGCTCGGTACGTTGTTTGATTACACCCCTCCTAGAATTGGGCTCTGCCCGTAAGCGTTGGTGTTTATCTTCTGTAAAAAAAAAAAAAAAAAAAAAAAAAAAATCCATAAAACCTAAATGCATTTATTCCTTTATTCTCTCTCATTTTCTCAACATTTGTTTCCCAATGTAAAGATTGATCCACACATCTTATACAACTCCAAACCTACTTTCTTCACTAACATCCTTCAGTTCAGCGACCCACTCTTCGACTGACAAAAACAAGCAAATCTTGGCCTACAACAACCAATAGTAACTAATTCTTATAATTCCTACAGCACCTCTTTGCCCCTTCCTTATTATAAGGGTACTGGATTGCTGTCTCTCGCTCACTCCTCCGAAACTATATCCTCCATAGACGTCTTTGTTGCAGCACAAGTTCCAATATAGTCACTCACTCACCTTTCCGCCTATCATATACTAATAAATATAATAATATATATTATTATATTAGATATATTATTATATATTATTAGTAGATATATATATATATCTATATATTAATATATATATATAATAAAATATTATAATATATATATAGTGTATTTATATATATATAATATAATATATATATTTATATATATATATATATAGTAATAATATACATATATTATATATTATAATATATATATAATAATATAGATATATAATATATAAATATATATATATATAATATGTTATATATATATAAATATTAGTATATATAATAATATATAAGTTATATATATAGTATATATATAAAATATAATATATATCTAATTATATATATACATATATACTTATATATATATTAATATATATATTATAGATAATATAATTAATATAATATACGGTATATATATATATAATATATCAATATATTATTATTTATTATAGTAATATTATAATATATTATCATATATTATATATATATATTTAGATTATAATAATATAATACTTATATATATATATATTATACTGGAAATGATTTTGTCCTCAAAGAAGGTTGGATGTTTCGTAGCGGTCAGGACAAATGTACGCTTTCCTTCTTATGGTTAGTAGGGGGACCCGACAGCAACCATGTCCTTCCCTTTGCTTGTATACTACTCATTGACTCGAGCGTTAGAACTATGCTCCTAAGAATCAAGATCTCTAAAGGTCTGGGAACGAGTTTTGAGGCAATGGAAGAAGATGAAAGTTAAACCGAATGGGCATAAGCCTACGTGAGTGTTACTGGAGGACTGGCGTCCGAAACCATTGAGCCGAGAAATTGCTTTCTGGAGTGTTCTAGGGTAGAGTGAGTTTCGGTCAAAAAGAAGAAGATGCTGGTCAACACTGACAGGGACCAAAGCCCTTCCTGGACGTTAGTAATATAACTACATATAATATATAAATAATATATATAATTATATATATATACTATATTATATATATATTAATATATATAATATATATATATCTAAATAAAAAATATATTATATATAATAATATATATATATATATATATATATATATTCGACCTTACACCTTGAGTGCCTTATCTCGCCCTTTCTCTCTTAATAACGTGTACCCTTCTAACTTACAAGCTCATACTCGATCATTAACTTTAAACAAATTAAAAATGGCGAAACATAAACATGCTTTGAAGATGTTCAGAGGAGCGGCTTTCAAACAATGCCTCTCGTCCGCTCCTCTTCCCATCACCACTTGAAAATTGGCTTCCTCCGGCAATGTGTCAGTGCTCTAAGACTTCACCGCACGGTGCAAGGTCTTCTTTTTCCATTAATTTCTGCAACTCGCTGGTCTCCTCTCTAATTTCCACCTTGTTGAGCATCACCTCTCCTCCTCTAATTTAACAGAAACTCAGGTACTTGAGCCCTCCTACTGCGAACCCGAATTAATTCCCACTTGTTGTTTCTATCTTCAATTTTCTGCTAAAGGCGGTTTCTTGTGCATATGTGCGCAACGACGTTGTTTGATCTCGAGCTTCTAATTTGCAGTTTACAATCTTCTGAATTTCACATTGCCGCTTTGGTTCTTTCCAAACTATGACTAAATTCATTACTCTTTTACTTATTCCAATCTTACAAACATATAGTATTTTCTTGAACTATTCATAATTCTTCTTTATTCCTCTTTCTGCTAAATCATACTTTAGGTGATTTAATGTCATTCAAACTGCCAATTTACTTTCTCTTTAGTTCTCAAGACACAGAGGTGAACTACCCTTAATTTATCTGCCCAGAATGACCTTGAGCAGATTGGTGCAGCCCCTACCCTTAACTCCTTTTCGTCTGTTGGAGATGAACAAGCATATGACCTCTTTCTAGATCCTAATCATTCCCTTAACGCGGTTTAACCATTTCTTCCTCTATGTTCTCGATCACTTCTTATCTCTGATCTCTTCAAGTCTTCCGCTTTTGCGCTTTGGTGCCGCAAACTAGTCGGACTTGCAGTTGTACTTCTTTGATTCCCTTAGAATGATATAAGCTGCCTGGGAAAAGAGTTCTCGGCGCGAGAGCAACACGAATAGAGGTTGACCTCTCTCGGTATGGAGGATGAATCATCTAAACTAAAATCAAACAACCTTGTTTAGTTACTGTTCTCGTGCAGTTTGTCGCAGGGACACACACCGTCTTCAGGATTAGAGTCCGTCACCAAACTCCAGAATCTTAATTGCAATTTCTCATCCGGAACGTTCTCAAAATATATTGCCGTAAACCTGAGAAATCTTCTGGTCTTCCTACTTCCCTTCTTCTGACACTTTTTGCAAAGAATGTCAGCTAAAACTTTTCTTCCTCAATTGGAGGCGATTTAATATCCACTTTTATTTTCCTTTATTACCTTTTTCTTGTTATGTCTGACTCTTGCCGATAATCTTTACAACTAATCTTGCAAAACTCTTTCGAAGCTTATTTATCTTCCAACTCATATTTGCCTTACAATTTTTTTTTTTAATACTCATGAATATAGATGTAACCGATTTTTTTAAAATATTTGTTTTAAAGTATATTTTTATTTATTTTTTGCCTATTGCAAAAAAAAAAAAAAAAAAAAAAAAAAAAAAAAACCGCACCTCAAAATAAACTCGCTATTTTACTCTCTTTTTGAGAGCTTTATATCTGGTTGGAATTTGATTGAGCAACCACCATAAGAAAGAAATCACCTAATCATTTTCAAATTAGCAATAAAATTTAAAGTTGGTTCTGTAAAAAAAAATTATCCTCACATCCGAATTTTGAATTTAAAATTATTTTTTTTTTTTCATTTTGATCATGAAGAATCATTCACCAAAACACAGATCTGGCCCAACCTTTTTATATTTGATATAATAGTGGAAATAAATTGGATAAAAAATAATGAAAATAACGAAAAATATAAATGAAACTTACTAAGAAGAAAAGAAAAACGATAATTTTTTTTTTTTTTGGGGGGGGAAAGATTAAAAAACGGATCGAATCTATCCTTAACATGAATACTATTTGGAAAGATTTCATTCTTCTAATCTTATCTACTTTCTCAAGTATGACTTTGATGACCGCTCGAATGAGGATCTTCTTCCTTTCTCTCCTTCTCTCTCTCATCTCTCCTCTCTCTCTCCTCTCTCTCTCCTCGTCTCTTCTCTCTCTCTTTCCTTTCGCTCCTCCCTCTCTCTCTCTCATCTCCCTCTCTCCCCTCTCTCTGTCTCATCTCTCTGATCTCTAGTCCTTCTCTTCGTCATTTTTTTTATTCTTTGCTGTATCGTTGGACATATGAAAAGTCATTCGAAAGAGTCTGGCACAAATCTTCGATTTCTCAAACTTCCTCCGTTCTGTATCTATCAATCTCTCTCTCTAACTTTCTCTCTAATATCCTTTCCAGGCATTCTACAGCAGCTGTTGTAGAGATTGCCACAGTTAGTTATATAACTCTTAAAAAGTAGTGATCCTCAAGTATTGCTTTCCTAAAACCTTTTTCTACTTTTCATAAATACTAGGAAGCTAACCTTGGAATAACTAATTTCTGATATTTCTCGAATTTCTAATTGGGGAATGAAAAATGTGGTCGCATTCAATACCTCAAAAACTCAGTAGTTCTTTCATATTTCTATTCTACATAATTTTCCACACACCTATAATTTTTTCTTCGAAAACACGTAACTGAAATCTTCTTCGTGGAATGATCACATTATCTCTCTTTCTAAACAAGTTTCCAAGAAGTTGCGAGTTCTGGGGTCTTAAAATATTTCTTTACACTCTACCCCAGTTGCTTGCGCTTTACAGAGTGTTCTTCGCTACTATATGGGGTATGCCTCCCACATTTGGGGTGAATCAACTCAGAGTCAAAGAGTCTAGGTGTCTAGGTCCTTTCGTCCTATCAACTATTTTGCTTTCACTAATAATAATAATAATAATAATAATAATAATAATAATAATAATAATAATAATAATAATAATAATAATAATAATAATAATAATAATAATAATAATAAAAATAATAATATAATAGTAAAAATTAATAAAAAATAATAATAGATAATAATAATAATAGATCATAATACTAATAATAATAATAATAATGAAGAAGAAGAAGAAGAAGAAGAAGAAGAAGAAGAAGAAGAAGAAGAAGAAGAAGAAGACAGGGGAGCAAAATTTTTGTTGATTTTCTAATAACTAAATATGAGTGTGAGGATTTCAAATTTGTAGTTCGTTTTTCACTGTAATCTAAAGTTTTGGCGCTGATCAGAATTAAAAATGTGTACGCCCAATTATTTATAAGAGCACAGATAATTTTATATTTATTAAACGAATATTAAGGAAGTATAACTTAAGGAAGCATAAGCATAACAAGCCAAGTGCACAATGCAACATTTCTCAAGCCTTATAAGGTTAATTTCTGAAGTTTTTCTGTTTCAATTATTTTAAGTATTAGATGAGTTTTTAAAAAAAAAATCGATAGTTTGGACTCGAGTGAAATTTCCTCCTACACTCTCTTTTTTGAAATGACTTCTAACTTTACGTATACACAGATAAAGCATGTGAATAATAAATCATCTTCAATTCTTCCATAAAACAACAACTCGTAACAAAGTCCAAATAAAAATTTTTTTTTTAAATTTTCGTCGTCATAAATAAAAAAAAATAAGCAATGACTTTTTTTTTTTTCTAAATTGAGTTTTGTATACCAACCGTTTTTAACTTTTCACGGGAAAAAATCCTTAAATCTGAAATTTATATGCGACTATTTGCTTTGCACACACACACACACACCACACACACGACACACACACAACACACACACAACACACACACACACATACATACACAGCACACACATACACACACAACAGCAATATATATATTATATATATAATTATTTTAAATAATATATATATAAATTATATATATAATAATAAGTATATAATATATATATATATAATTATATATAAAATATATATATATAATAATATATAATATATAATATATATATATAATATTATATATATATATAAATATATATATAAGTTATAATATCTATAGTATATTATATATTTATAATATAGAGAGATTATGGAATCGCAATTCGCATCCAACCAAAATTCGCAGTACCACCGTTCAACGACATCGCATCCGCACTTTTGTCATTGAGATGCTGCTCGTGCTATATATAATATATATAAGTAATATTATATATATATATTATATAATCTATAGTATATAATATATATATATTATATATATATAATATAATAATATAATATATCTATATATAATAAGAATATATATAATATTTATTTATTTATTTAACATATCACTAATTTTATTTTTATCATGGGTGGCGTTGGTGATTGATAAGGGTTTAATCTTATAAACCTATTCAAAAATAAATTAATAAAGAAAGGGAATGAATATCATTGCTCTCAGCGAAGAGAAATCTTCATAGCCGAACGATACTTTGAGATTTGCACTTCTACACCACAAAAGGTCTCTGTCACAGCCGTGAGACATATAATATTCCAAAAAAAATATTTTGTTTGTCTTTAATTAATCTCATTCAGAAATTATTAAAAGAAATGTTGCCGGAAAATTTGTTGCTCCTCCATCTCATTTTTAAACTATTATAATCAATTAAATTTTAAAAATTTGAAATTCGAATCATTAAAACATATTTTATAATAGTTTTTTAATAGACTTTAAACTAACACTAGGGACAATTCTCAATCCAAATATTCTCAAAGGCATCTTGCTGCTTCTTCATTTCTCTTTGCTACTTTCATAAACTGCCAAGAATCTTCCATTCTTCCCCAAGTCTTTCCCCTCTATGTTTCCTTTCGCTTTCCTCTGGTTTAACCGGTCTTTACCGCGATGAACCGTCCGTATGATATATCATACTATTATATATAATATTATATATATATAGTAATAATATATATATATATATATATATATATATATATATATTATATATATATATATATAAAATACTTATATTATATATATATATAATTGATCGTAATTATATATAATATTTCATGAGGACTCATTAAACACTTGAAATAGTTTCTTTTTTTCATTAATTTATCTTGCTACTAATTTGTAATGAAAAAGCTCAATTTGTTTTAAAATTTATTTAGTTAATTCTAATAATATATTTTTTTTCATTTTATTAAGAAATTTACTCTAAAGAAATAATCAGTGACAGAAATAGAAAAAATATCATAAAGAAACAGATGGTAAGCCGGTATATGAAACACATGTGATGAGTGTGGAAAGAAAAAAGGAAAAGAAATCCAAAATTACTAATAATTGCTCGTATTTATCTTAGTTGTCCTCCGAGCAGTGTGCAAAGTGAATACAATTATTGTTTTAGCTCAGGCTGGTCTCATTTACGATGTAGACACGATCGACTTCTAGGCGAGAAAGCAGAAAACCTTTTATTTTGCAGATAATTTAACCATGGCCTCTTTTGAGTATTAGAATTTATGACTTCAAAGTTAAGAGTATAATTTTTGTACGCCACTTTCTGATGGGGTAACGTGGGGAAAGTGATGGTGGCATGAAAAGCGAGATGCAAAGCGAGTTCAACATTGAAGGCAAAAACTCGCTAAATATATAATCTATACTAATATATTTATCTTAATATAATATATATATACTATATATATAAATATATTATTATTTCTATATATATAGATATATATTTAATATATATATTTATATAGTTATTTATATATACTTTCATTCATTAATTATCATTCTATTTTACTTACACTTTTTTTCCCGCTTGAGCGGGTAGTGTACGTACAGACCTCTCTCATTCACACTCTCTCATCTCGCCTCACGCCCACCTCCTCACACCCACTTCTATCTCTTCGTCCACACTCCTATAGCTCCTTTCTCCTCATCCCTCCCTCTCCAGCATTCCTTTATTCCATCCATCCACCTCCTTCCTGGTCTCCCTTCCTCTCATTCCTATCCCCTCCGCTCCCGACTCTCCTTATACCACTCCTGTTCCTGCCATTCTCAACTAGAGTCCTACCATCTAGCATTCCTTCTCCCGCCTTCCCACCAACCCATTCCTCCAATCACATCTTTCCCTCACCACCCTATCCTAATCCTCTCCGTTCTGCTAACCCCACAAACCGGTCTCAACCCCTTCATCTGCTCAAATACTTCCAACTTCTTACTGGACCTGGCATTCAACCCCACGTCTTCCACACGCCATCACGACTACCGCTGGACACAATTTTTCAAAAACATACTAATCCTTAACTTTGTGATATCCTCCCTTTCCAAATTCTCTCAGACTACGCCAAGCTTCATTCTCTTCTCCTACTCTTTCGTCTATCTTTCCTCCTCATCCCCCCCCTTTACCCAATGTCTCATCCCTAAATGATCTAAAGATCTTTACTTCTCCAATAGCTGACACCCATACTCTAACTCTGACCCTCCCCTCCTCTCTCCTCTTCTCAACACTAACTTAACTCTTACCTGGGTTTATTTTAAGCCCTTTTGTTCACTACTTCGTCTCCACCCTCACCACTAAAATACTAATACTCAGCCTTCCAAGTTCTTTACGCGCACATGGCAGTTTACGTCCGACAGCAATATCATGTTCAACTTTCCTTTATATTTCCCATTATATTCACCCCCTCCCTCCCTCACATGTCCCTTCTGCACAACACTCTCCCATAACAGATGAAAACGCCACGGTGACATTACACACCCGCTGCCTCAATCCTCTCACCACCCTAAACATCTCACTCTCCCCCTCCTAACACTCTCACGCACATTCTACTATTCCTATAGAAGCCGCTAATGACCTTTTACCCTATTGGGCCCCCCCTCCATTTCCTCGACACCTCCACAATTCCCCCCCTCACTCATCATATGCTTTCTCTAAATCTAAAAACAAACCCATACACTTTCCTTTCCTCTCTATACTTTTTCCATCAATCCCTTTAGGTGTAAACACCTGGTCCACAGGCACTTACTCTTTCACTCCCTAAGATTGCCTCTTGTTCTTCTCCCCATTCTCCCTCACGTTAAAACACTCCATCTCTCATCATTATTCTCCATAACTTTCCCGTCAGACTTAAAGCCATATACCTCTATAATTCCACATTCCATCCTATCCCCTTCCCCTTATACATGGGGACCAAACAACCATCCTCCAATGCCTGTGGGTACCTCACCACTCTCCAACATATATTTAAAATAACCTATATCAGCCATTCCTCCACTCCCTATACCTCCGTCTGCAGACATTTCCTCTCAAACCATCCAAAACCTGCGACTTACCTTTTTTGTCCTTTATCTCAACGGCTAATATTTCCTCCGATTTGTATTTCATACTCCCCCTCCTCCCATTCATTACTCACCGTCACCTCCCTCTTGCAAATCTTCTCATCCCCCACCTTCACTTTCATGTCAGTATGCACTAAAATTATCATCCCAGCATCCTCTTCCCATCCTTCCTCTCCTCCTTCACCCCATCTCCTCCCTTAATCCTCTCCCCAACTCTCCTTTCTTCCTTTTCTATCACTCTTTCCAGAACATCTTAACTTCCGGGATTCAAAATTCCGTCACTTTTCTAGCACCACGCATCTTTTGTCTTCTCTTCGTTCCCTTCCAACGCCCTCTTTGCTCACTTCTACCCTTGCTGATATTCCTTAGCTTTCCCTCTCCTACTTCCAACATTTTCACCAGAAAGCTCCTTTTTCCCTTTTCACCACCTCCTTCACTC
>JABUQX010019535.1:22500-32789 GCA_015478945.1 Trachelipus rathkii | reverse complement strand
AGAAGTGGGGTGTTTACTTTAATCATGTGTATATGATATGTGGATAAATGGTGGTTAGTAATATATGTTGCCTGGAGGATGAGTGTGTGAAGGATATGAACGCAAAAGAGAAAGACGCACCATTAAAAAAATGGGAGGTAATTTCATCGTTCGAGTATGCGTGTACTTCTCCCTCAATATTATATATATATATATATATAATATATTATATATTAATATATATATATTATAATATATATATATATATTATATTATTATTATATATATATACACTATATATATATATATATATATATATAAGAAAATTAGCTGACCAACTACTTTATCCATTACAATATTTCAATAATACCTGGAACTATGATTATGTTCTTAGCATTCTGCATCATTTCAACAGTTTGTTCGACATTTGTTTCGGTATGTGTTCCCGTAATTTCCATTGGTTTTCCTGTACCTGTTGATGAAGTACCATATCCGCCTAAAATGACATTTGGTAGTGATCTATTCATAGCCTGAAAGAATAAAGAAAAATAATTATATTTTCAAAATGTAAATGTATTTTTTTTCAAATCTGAATGAAAATGAAATTTAAATAATTTTGATAAAATTAGTAAACTTTCATTTAACCCTCAAGAATTTATAATTTCCATACATCAATAAAGTGAGTATTTATTTTAAGATATGTGTACAACAAGAAAGCTTCATCTAAAGTAAAACTTCGTTACCTATTCCGCTCAAAAATTTCCATCGTTTCCTTAATCATATACTAATAAATCGTGAGGAAAAAATGAATCAAAGTTTCTAAACCAAAACAACGTTTAATTTTATTAAAAATAATATGCTAGGGTACCCAGTGTGGCTACTTCTTTGTGAGCCGTGGTGGGTCCTGTACATTGACTCAAAATATATGCTAGGGTAATTTTCACTACACCATCACCTAAGACCATACCTTACACATAATGTCGTATGCATATCAACTAACAAGACCTACCTTGCACATAATGTAAGAAAGAATGGCACCAGATGATCCGATTAATGCTCCCACAACAGTCATAAGATTGTTATTCAACATAAATCCTTCTGCACACAAAGCCCAACCAGAATAACTGTTAAGTACTGTGATAACTACTGGCATGTCCGCACCTGCAGGAACAAGAGGACAAAATGTGTAACGAAAGACTAAAAAAAATTTTAACTGAAAAAGAATAGTCTCTTCTTCAATCCATACAAAATATGAAATTAAACCAAGGATAGTTTACTCAAAATAGCCCTAACTAAGATAATTCTTCCTGTAAATACATAAACTAAAACGCTAACTTTTTTCCTCACATTTTCACTTGACAGACATCAACAAACCAACTTTTAATGAGTTTAATAAAAAAAGCTCATCCTTTTGAAACTTTTCTTTTCAAAATCAATGCATTCTTATGAGGAAATAAGAGCGCTTATTTGTGCTTTATCAGTAATCTTGAAGTCTTTTATGCCAGTGTTTTAATTTAAATAATTGTTATGTTAAAAATAATACGCAGATAACAGAACTGTTCTACATTATAGGAACTAAGAGTGCTGGAGCTCCCCCGCATAAACGAATGTGGGACCCCACTTTAAAAATCTTCAAAACTTAATAAATATTTTAATTTGAAACTTATAACTCTTTACAGCATGCTTTTTTTTTTTTTTATCCTTCCTGATTAAATAATCTTATATGCTTTTACAGTTTGTTGAAACAGACGAAAAGAGAAGGTAGACAGATCTACGGGGGAGAATAAGAGGTAAAAGCGCATGCAATAAATATTGCATGCGCTTGTTGTTAGTTGTTAGAGTTTGTTTTTGATGAAAAAGTATTTAATGGATTCTTTTCTTCCATTTCATAGGGAAAAAAATTATTGTGCCAAAACGGCCTTATAAAATACCTACATAACTTATTTATGTTTAATAATAACCACTGATTTCATTATGAAAAGAAAAGATTCGTGCCATATTGAAGAGAAAAAATAAGACTGAATTGAAGCGTCTTTGTTCATTTTAGGGGGGGTCTGATGTGCATATAAGGGGTTCATTTGTGACCACATCTGAAATGACTTGTGTAAACTAGTGTTACTTTTTGTAACAATATTAATTATTCTTAGTTCACTTTATCCTACATTTTCGTCAGTGGAAAGAAAGAGCTTAGTTGGAAAAATGTGGATAAAACAAAAGTAGGACTTAAAGGTACTAGTGATAGAAGAGAAAGAGTATCAGAATGTCCTTCGTTTTCGGGTGAGATAAAAGAATATGAGAATTGGAGAAAGGATAAATGATTGACTAATGGTGAGAGGTGAAATATCCTGCAATTGAGATTAGAATGGTACTAAAAAGGGAATGCATATGATGCAGTAAAAAATATGAATCTGAAACAATTAAGTTCGAAAGGAGTTAAAAAAATCATGAGAAAACAAAATGGATAACAAAAAATAAAAACTTTATTTCTTTAGGGTAGAAAAATGGAGAATAAAAGCACGAGATTATATAGTTAGATATGAAAGCGCAGCTACTGAGTGTGAGTGGGGAGGAAAAATGAGTAATGAAATGAATAAAAGCCATTTGCTGTATGGTGCAAGACTGCATAAAACTGATTTGCATGTGGTATTAGGTGCTTATGGTAACGATGAATACAATTATGTGACTATAAAAAAAATTAATTGGAAACATTTTCCAAGAAATAGATAAGGATAAGCTTAAAAAACAAGAACCTTGGCTCAATGAAGAAAAGGAAAGAAAGTTTATAAAGGGAATAGGATACAGTGGGAACTTCAAATGTTTTAAGTGTGAAGAAGAGGGTCACATTGCTAAAGATTGTAGAAAGAAAGGAAGAAGTTGTTTCATTTGCAAATCAAGAGAACATTAGGCGAGAGATCGCCCTGATAATTGGAAGAATAAAAATAAGGAAACAGAGTAGAGAAAGTGTTATGGAATACTAGTTGTAATAAAACTATGCGGAGAATTATTACTAGCAAAGATCATAGCAATTTATCCCCAAGAGAAATAGAGAATATGAAAAAAGATAAAGAAACATGCAAGTTTGGAGTTGAGTTCGAATCAAAAAAAGAAATTAAAAATATCTTGTAAGATTGGGGATAAAAAAGTGAAAAGAATAACCAAAATTATTGAGGGAGATGTTCCTTGGTTAATAGGTCGTGAAACAATGGTACATATGGGTTTAGTAATGGATATAGAAAAGAAAAAAAGTTTATTTAAGGAACTTTTATAAAATTGAAATCAAATGCAACAGATACAAAAAAAAAATCATTTAAGAAAAGTTTCAAACAAAAAGTTCAGTTGGATTGTGAAGGACTGGTGGGAGGATAATGTCACATGCAAAAAAGGATTGCAAAACTTAATCTGCAGTTTGGACATGGCAGTTGTGATAAGATATGGAAACATAATTTGAAAACTGCTGTCATGAAAAGAAGGGTTGTTAAAAATAAAAAAAAAATTTTGGGAAAAATTTGCAATAAATTATATATATATTATAATATATATATATATATATATATATAATTTAATTATATAAAAATATATATATAATATTAATATATATAATATATATATAATATATAATATATATTATATTATATATATATATATATATAATATATATATATATATATATATATTATAAATATATATTAATATAGATAAAATAACTCCTGAGTGAATTTTTCACTTACCAGGATTAGATTCCCGGTTCCTCACGAATGGTATGCCGAGCGTGTTACCACTCAACCACGACAAAGCTAAAAGATACGCGACTAAAAACCTATGAAAGAGGCTCTAACTTTCAATAGAATAAGGGACCGCCTATGTCAGGGACAGATACCTCAGCACGCATCTCCCTGCACTCGGGTCAAAGGTAACACAGGACCCATGTAAGGAGATCACTCTAGATCGGAGTATAATTGTATAGATGTAAATACTGCAATTAAACGCAGTTCAATTTGTATGATAAAATAACTCCCTGAGTGAATCTTCACTTACCAGGATTAGCATCCCGGCGTCCTCACGAATGGGTATGCGAAGCGTGTTTACCACTCAACCCACGACAAGCCTAAAAAGATACGCGGATTAAACCTATGGGAAAGAGTGCCTATCAATAGGAATAAGGACGCCTATGTCAGGACAGATACCTCAGCCACGCATCTCCGCGTGCACTGGTCAAAGGTAACAACAGGACCCATTTGTAAGGAGACCACTCTAGATCGGGGTATAATTTGTATAGATGTAAATACTGCAATTAAACCGCAGTTCAAGTTGTATAGATAAAATAATTCCTTGAGTGAATCTTCACTTACCAGGATTAGATCCCGGGCTCCACGATGGTTATTGCGAGCGGTTACACTCAATAGGTTTAAGTCGCGTTATTCTTTTTAGCTTGTACGGTGGTTGAGTGGGAAAACACGCTCGCATACCATTCGTGAGGGAACCCGCGACTAATTCCTGGTAAGTGAAGATTCACTTAAGGAGTTATTTTATCCATACAAATTGAACTGCGGTTTAATTGCAGTATTACATCTATACAAATTATAACTCCGATCTAGAGTGATCTCCTTAACATGGCGTCCTGTGGTTACCTTTGAACCCGAGTTGCAAGGCGGAGATGCGTGCTGAGGTATCTGTCCTGACATAGGCGGTCCTGTATTCCTATTGAATAGAGCATCTTTCATAGTTAAGTCGGTATTCTTTTAGTGTCGTGGTGAGTGGTTAACACGCTCGCCATACCATTCGTGAGGACCCGGGCATCTAATCCCTGGTAAGTGAAGTTTCACTCAAGGAGTTATTTTATCTATACAAATTTGGAAACTGCGGTTAATTGCAGTATTACATCTATACAAAAATTATACTCCGATTCTAGAGTTGGTCTCCTTACATGGGTCCTGTGGTACCTTTGACCCGAGTGCAAGCGGAGATGCGGTGGCTGAGTTATCTGTCCTGACATAGGCGGTCCTTATTTCTATTGAATAAAGAACAATAAAAAGAAAAAGCCACTCTTTCATAGGTTTAAGTCCGCGTATCTTTTTAGCTTGTCGTGTTTGAGTGGTAAACACGCTCGGCATACCATTCGTGAGGACCCGGGAATCTCAATCCTGGTAAGGTGAAATTCACTCCAAGCGAGTTATTTTATTATACCAAATTGAACTTGCGGTTTAATTGCAGATTTACATCTAATATATATATATATTATATATATATATATATAATATATATATATATATATATATAATATATAGATATATATATATATATATAATATATATATATATATATATATTATAATATATAAAATATAAGAATGATCATAAGGGGACTCTGCTTAGAATAATGAATAGGGATGGTGCTTTCGTAACTGATGAAATGGATGTTGAGGGAAGTGTGGAGGAATGCTTCCGAAAAATCTGCATTAAACATGCAGTATATGAAGAGGTGATAATATTATATGTGTGGGTTGATTGGTGCAAGAAGAAAAGTTATTTTGGGGATGAGGTTATTAGTACGGAGGCAATGGGTAAAATGAGAAAGTTGAAGAATGGTAAATCTGCAGGTATAGATGAAATTACTGGTGAAATGATCAACAACGGAGGCGAGATGGTGATTGATTGGATATGGGAGTTGTGTAAACAAAGCGTTTATGGAGGGTATGTTTCCGAGGATTGGAGGCAGAGCAGTAATACTATCCCTTATATAACGGCAAATGGGAAAAGGAAACTATAGGAATAATAGGGGATTTAGTTTATTGAGTATTGTAAGGAAGATATATGCTGGTATTTTGGTCGAAAGAGTGAGTCGAGTGACTGAAGGACTGATTGGTGAAGAAAAGTGGTAGTAGATGTGTGGATCAAATCTTTACATTGAAACAAATGATTGAGAAAATGAGAGAGAAGAATAAATTGTATTTAGGTTTTATGGATTTCAACAGGCGGTATGATAGGTAAATAGGGAAAGCTCTCTGACAGCGTTAAGTGAATATGGTGTTGGTGGTAGCTTTCGAAGGAATCAAAGTGATATGGACGATAGTTGAAGCGGTTGTAAGAATAAATTGAGTCGAAAGTCATTGGTTTAATATTAATAGCGGAGTGAAGCAAGGATGTGTTATGTTATGTTATGTCTCCTTTAACTTGTATATGGATAGGGTTATAAAAGAACTAGAGGCGGGGTATCAGGGGATGGGGTTAGAATGATGGAGAATGGAGATGAGTGGAGGGTGCCCTACCTATTATATGCGGATGATTTGGTTTTGTGCGGTGAATCTAAAGGGAGTTTGATAGGATTTGTAGAAGAGATTTGGCAGGGTGTGTAAAAGGAGGGGTTTGAAAGTAAAAGTAGATAAGAGTTAGGTTATGATTGTGAGTGAGGACAGTCCTCGGTGTTGAAGTTATGTTAGATGGTGAACAGCTGGAACAAGTGCCTGAGTTTAAATATTTAGGATATATGTTGGATTGAAAAGGGAACGGATGATTGCAGAGTAGTAGAAAAGTTGCGAATGGATAGGAAAGTGGCTGGTGCATTAAATCGTTGCGTGTGTTGGATGTTAAAAGGGACTAAGTCTTGGTTGCGCTAGGGTCTTACATGAGGGGTATGTTGCTACTGTATAGTAGTGAGAGTATGGTCTCTGAAATAAAGAGGTATAGATCTAAAGTACAATGTGTTCAGATGGACAATCTTAGGGACGTTAGGTGTGAGAAGAATTGATAAAATGAGGAATGAACGCATTAAGGAGTTGTGTGGTGTGAAGAAGGGCGTATATGAAAATAAACGATAAGAACATTATGATGGTTTGCTCATTATGGAAAGTATGGATGATAGTCGCTATGTTAAACGGATGTATATTGCGAGTGTTATGATCGACGGCTGGGAGAACCGAAGAAAAGTGGATAGATCAGAAAGGAAGCCTGAAAGAGACGAATGCGAGATTTTGCCAGAGGCGAGAAGAAAGGGCGCGCATAACAGGAGTTAATGGCGGAGTTTTGTGAGGGTCATATGGTTGTGGGCTTTGCCCAGGGGATGAACCCCACATTGACGAGATACCACAGTAGTGAAGGTCCGTCGCAGTCTCGTGAAGCCTCAGGATGGATTTTTTTCTTGATTGCGACGATTTCTCATTGGGGGTATAATTGGGGACGGTAAAAGGGGGGTGGGCTTTCTTTTTAACTTGCGTCAGTTCTTCTACTACTGTTCAGTTCCAGTGTATGCTACGCACCTCAACCCTAATCTGCGGATAGGAGGAAGATGATAATAATAATAATAATAATAATAATAATAATAATAATAATAATAATAATAATAATTTTCGAAATACCAACCTCCAATGGCAACTGTTAGTGTAAGACCCATAATAGTAGAAATTGTTGCATTAATGCCAAGCATTGAAAGTCCACCCATCAATGTTGGATCATAGTAGTAATAACCCATGGCAGCAACAGTACTAGCCATCAAACCAGAATTCAGAGCATGACGCGCCGGAAGGAATATAGGGGAGGAATCCAAAAGTCCTTGAAGTTTACCATAAGCAACTAAAGAGCCACTGTAAGAAATTAAACAATAATATATTTCGGAAATTACCTACTTTTATAACGATATTTATGAGGATTAGAAATGAATTAATCCAGCATTTCAGTGACTAACTGTTGCGGGTTCATTAATTATATGCTTTTGCTTTTCTTTTTTTTTCCCCCATTTGCCTAAATTCATCAACTTACGTGGAAATAGATTGAAGGAAGTTAAAACATAACAGCAATAAAAAAAAAAAAGTTAATTAAGATATCAACTCTAAAAAAGAATAATTTCAGATAATAATAATAATAATAATAATAATAATAATAATAATAATATAAATAATAATAATAATAATAATAATAATAAAATATCATATACACATACTTATATCCACACCCCTCTTCCAGAAATCTCTATCCCTTATATCCCTATGTGTGGGGGAGAAGAATTGCCCACATAGTATGTCCTGCATGTCGTAGAAGGCGACTAAAGGGACGTTGGTAGTTGGGTTGGCTGCCCGCTACCACTTACCTTTTGCCAGGAATGCTAATGCATGCCTCGGAGAAGGTCGTGATCACCGTATGCGGCCTTCTATCTTTCGGCGAAAATGTATGAATATATGGGTACATGAATGTCAGAGGAATAAATGTTGAGGAGAAGAGGAGAGAGGTGATGGATGTAGTTAGAAAGGGCAAATTTGATTTGCTCGCCGTGACTGAAACAAAGATGAAAAAAAAACCGGTGAAAATGAGTGGTATGGTGTGAAATGTGTGTGTGTGCTGGTGTGGAAAGGAATTAGAGGGGGAGAGAAGGAGTTGCAATTTTGATGAGTGACTTGTGGTACAGAGCTATGGTAGACTTTGTATGTGTGAGTACTAGAATTCTAATGGTTAAATTTATTTGAAAAGGTCAAGGTATGTGTGGTTGTGAAATATGGTCCATCTGAGGGGGGTCTGAGGGTACTGTTGGGGGAGGTGCGATTTTCTGGGTTTAATCTGAATGATGTTTTGGAGGGGGGGGGGGAGTAGGAGCTTCAGATTAATTGTGTTGGGTGACCTAAATGGTTGGAAAGGTGATCAAAAAAAGGATGGCATAGCAGGTGGCTTTGGGTGTCGGGAGAAAATGAAAATGGTAGGAAGGTGGTCGATTTCTGTGAGGAGAGAGAGGTGTGTGTGTGTAAGTAATACTTTCTTTAAACCTTTAAATACAAGAGTATTCAAAAGTATACTAGAAGTTGGTGTAGGTAGGAGAGAATGAAAGTAAGTTGATTGATTTTTGTTAGGTGAGGTATGTGTGTTGAAAATGTTATGTTGGAGTGTTAAATCAGTGGGAGGGGTTAAGGAATGGGATTATCGGATCATTATGTTGTTTTATGTAAAATTAAATTAGTGGGGGCTTGGATGAAGAAAAAGGTGATAAAGAATAAAGTGGGTAGAATTAAGAGTGAGAAGTTAAGTGAACAAGGTAATAAGGATAAGTATTTAAGAGCGCTCGCAACTAAATCAGCTGAATGTGAACAAGTTGAAACCGAATTTTTTTTTTGAAGCAAATGAAGGAAGAGGTTGTTAGAAGTGCAAAAGAAGTATGTAGATGTGGTAAAGTATGAAGTAAGAATGTTAGCAGTGAGTGGTGGAATGAAGAGGTGATGCAGGCGGTTAAGAAGAGGTGATGCAAGCGGTTAAAGGTAAAAGAAGTGTAGCTGAATGCACTAAAAGCCAATGATGAGGTTTCAAAAAGAGAAAGATGTTTGGAATTAAAAAGGGAAAAAAGGAAATATATAATATATATATATATATATATATTATATATATTATATATATATATATATAATAATATATAATATAATATATATATATATAATATATATATAGATATATATATATATATATATATATATATATAATATATATATATAAGATGCTTGGAATAAATGAGTCACAGGAGATTTTTACTCTCTCCCTCAGCAGGATACGAACGCTGGACTCCGCGGTCGCTGAGTGAACAGCAGCCGAGAGCTTTATCCACTAAGGCATCCACTTTCCCAAAAAAGAAAGTTTCAAGCTAGCTTTTAAAAGCTCTTCGGTTTCGAATCCCAAATTTTGCCTGAGTACTCAAAGGCCTTGGTTTACAAGTATTAAATGGAAAAAAGAAGAAGAAGATATAAAGAGCTTGGAATTATATAAGGAGGAAAAAGAAATGACTAAAAGGCTGAATTACGTAGGAGAAAACAAGAGGTAATATGAACAGTTTTGGAAGGAGGATGAATGAGGGACAGTACAAGGGAATAGGAAGCTCTTCTGAAGGAAGCGCGGAAAAGGTTAAGAAGGGAGAATAAGGGGGAAATCTGCTTTAGAATAATGAATAGGATGGTGACTTTTGTAACTGATGAAATGGATGTGAGGGAGTGTGCGAAAGAACACTTCGAAAATCTGCACAAATTAACAGTAAATGATTGAGTGTTAGTATTGTATGTGGTTTTTGAATGGCTGCAAGAGGAATAGTATTTTTGGGATGAGGTTATTAGTAAGGAGAGGTAATGGGTAGAGTGAGAAAGTTGAAGGATGGAAAAAATCTGCAGGTATAGATGAAAGTTCTGTTGAAATGATCAAGAGCGGAGGCGAGATGGTGATTGATTGATTTGGAAGTTGTGTAATAAAGCGTTTAGGAGGGTATAGTTCCAAGGATTTTGGAGGAGAGCGGTAATAGTACCCTTATATAAGGGTAAGGGAGAAAAAGGGAAACTGTAGAAATTAAGGGGAATA
>JABUQX010019535.1:0-12500 GCA_015478945.1 Trachelipus rathkii | reverse complement strand
CTTAAACATATTCTTCACCAACACAAAAATTGATCATACTTTACACTTCCATACCATCTCTAACCTACATCAACTCTAGTATACTTGTGAATACTTTTGTGTTTGAAGAAAAGTATTTCTTACACACGTCACATATCCAACCACTCCGGTCACCCAACACAATCAATCTGGAGCTCCTTATTTACCCCATCCAAAACATCATTCAGATTTATCCCAGAAATCTCATTCTCCTCAATATCATTCTTCCAGACAACCACACATACCCTTTTTCAAACTTAAATTTACCTTTAGAATTCTGTACTCTCACAAACAAATACCACTATAACTCTGTGCCCACAGGTCACTCAGAATCGAAACCTACCTCTCCACTCCAGCACACACACCCATTTCACTCATTATTTTCACTAATAGAAATTAACACTTGGGTAACATCATCCCTCATGTAAAACTCTACCGCACTCAAGATTTTAATTGCACCACGCATTCACAAAAATTTAATTGCACCAGTCACCTGTCTGCCACTCGCAACTTTCTTCTACAATCAGTACCTCTATTCCCTTGTAACCAAACATATATCAGAAATATTATACTCAGATACTTGTTCCAGATGGCCTACTTCACCTCTTCCTTTTAATCTTTGTTTCAGTCACAGTGAGCAAATCTAATTTACCTTTCTAAATATATCCATCACCTCACTCCTCTTCCATATTTATTCCTCTGATATTCCATGTACCCATACGATTCATACAATCTTCGCCGAAAGATTACAGGTCGCTTAAGCGACAGGACCCATGTCGAGCCTCATAATCATACACTAGCTGGAGATTATGTGTAGTGGGCAGCTAACACAACTACCAAAGGTCCCTTTAGTCGCCTTTCTACGGCACGGCAGAGATACGCTGTGGGAATTTTCTCCCTCACACACAGAGATAAATGGAAAGGTATTGTCTGTAATAGTGATATTGCTTAATGGCGCCTGTTTGTGATTCGCAGAGTTCTACTCCCGTGTAAGAAGAGAGTGGATATGAATGCAAAAATATTTAATGTTTTTTATTGGTCTGTTTGTGATACGGAGAGTCTACCTCCGTGGAGAAAGTGTGGATATGAACGCAAAAGGATATTAATATATATATATAATATATATATATATATATATATATAATATATATATATATATAATATATATATAATATATTATATATATATATATTATATATATATATATATAATCTTTTACCATTCCTAATGTATTTCCAAGACGAGCAGTCTTCCTGGTTGACAACCCTGCAAGAGCTCCTACACAGCAAAGTGAAGCTGCTAGAGTAGGCCATCTTTGATGAATTAATATCTCTGGAATAGCCTGCAGCGGCTGCGGCAAAATAACCTCCTAAAAATGCAGCCCCTGGGATCCCATACAAGTAATTGTACTCTGGGGGATCTGTTGGTCTGAATTTAAATAATATTATTTTTGGGGATAAAAGTACAAATCTAGGCATCAACAGCTTTTGAGGTTAAGGTGCCAAAAATAAATTGTAAACTTGACAAAGGAAATACAGATTAAGATTTTGAATATATATGCTAATATAATATTAATCAAAGATGTGCTACAAACCTTTTGAACATATCTAACATCCTCTGTGTAACAATAAAACCACCAAAAATATTAATAAATGAAATAAACGCAGCGGTTCCAGCTAAAGCCTCTACAATATTTGTAGGGTAATATCCACCTCCCATTAACACAAGACCGCCAACAGCTGTAATACCTGAAGTTATATATTCTTAATCAGTAAGTATATAAAAGCCACATTTATGTTATTAATCGAATACGACATTGATAAAGTTCATGAGTGAACAGAAACAAACAATTCATGTTATTAAAAAAGAAAAAATGTTGTAGAAAAATACTTACCAGATATGGCATTAGTCACAGACATGAGAGGAGAGTGCAACGCTGGTGTGACAGACCAAACAGTGTGGTAACCTACAATCCCAGCGAGAGAAAATGTTGTCATCATCTGGGTAATGGCTGGATTTGGTGATCCAACTCCCAAACTCATCAACCCTCCAAGACCTGAAAAGAAGTACTTTTGAAAAAACTATATTCAAGTTTATTCCAAAAATAGAAAATAAACTATGACTATAAATTGTTGTTAATAATGTATTATACTTTTATTATAAGCTATCTTATTAGTTTACTATTAATAACCCACAAACATTTTCAGTTGTAAAGACAAAGAACCTTCCTTCCCAGTTCAGGATTGACTTCATATTTCAAATACATGCGTATGATGATATAAACTATGCCCAATTCAAAAATGGTTATCAACTTTACCCCAAGTAGATTCACCAATTTTGTAACCTACCATAATTGATGCCAAATTTTACCGTACATTTCATACACGTATTTATCATTCCTAATCATCAGTTTTCAAATTCATCCTAAGAATTCCATATTTAAAAATTAAGTAATTTTCAAATCAAATTAATAAAATGAATATATAATAATCAGCTGCTCCTTGGTTCTCCTGAGATAGGGGTGAGGTGAGCAAATATTTACCAGAAAAAAGTTTAGACCATGACCAGTCGAGGAAGAAAGTCCCCCAAAACCTCCCCACATACAATTAAGTGCCAGATCATCACTGCCAAAATCACCCTGAAGCTTTACACACCATGATAAGTCACCCACTGTGGCAACTCATCAAATTTAGGGTTCATTCCCTGGGCCAGGCCCTCATCCATAACTCCTCACAAAACTAGCCCGTTTACTCCTATATATCGCCATTCTTCTCGCATGTGCTAAATTAATGTTCCTTTCCTTCAGACACACTAACTGAACCAATCCACTTTTTCCTTAGTCTTCTTTCTACCCAGTCTCTTCCAACATGCTTACCACTATACAACCGCTTAACCAATGACTATCATCCATCCTTTCCATATGACCAAAACATCTTAATACACTCATATATTCTTTCATTCATACTTTCTTCGCACCAAACAGCTCCTCAATACGCTATCCTAATTTTATGAATTCCTCTCACACTTAACACGCCCCTAAGATTATCCATCGGAAAAGATTGTACCTTAGATCTATACCTTATATTCCATATAGTCTCACTACCATACATCAACACCAGTAACAACATACCATTATGAAGAGCCGTAGCGCACCAGCCACTTGTTACACTAAGCATCATCCGTTCCCTTTTCATCCAACATATATAGCCTAAACATTTAAACTAAGATACTTGTTTAAGTTGCCTACCATCCAACATGGTTTAACACCGTGGACTCTCCTCACCTACCATTATCAAATTGTATATGTAACCTATATTCTAAATCTCTACTTTAAGCATTTCAGTACATCTTTCTATACAATCCCGGTTAGAACACAATTTTATAAAACTATTAGAAAATATTCAATAATACGGTTTAAATCCCTCTTCAAATTGACACACCAACTCTCTCCATTCTTCTACATGCTCGAGTCCCTTCTTTTCACACAATTTACCTCCAAACTGTTTAATAACAATAGTAGCCCCGATTCACAATTTCAGCTGATCCTTGTTTATTAAATATTATTATTTTAACATTCATCCTGATTCCAATCATAAAATTTCCACAAATACTGTACTTATTACTTTGGTTACTACGATTTACGGAATTACTTAAGCTATCACTACTTTGTGTACTACGTTTGCTGCTACTATAATAATAATAATAATAATAATAATAATAATAATAATAATAAAAAAATTATCATAATCATCAACCTCCTCCTCCCCCATGGATCCCCACAAATTGAGAGTAGGATATGTTATCACCCACTGGAAACAGGATAGTTAAGTAGAAGAACATGACAAGTCGAAATTAAAGACCCCACACACACACACACACACATGTATACACCCTTTTCTCATACCCTAAGAAGCTTTTAATCCACCTTAAGAGTTTCACATAGCGCGACAGATCACCATTAACATCTCGTCAACCTCAGGGTTCACCCCTTGGGCCAAGTCCGTGTCATTTACCCCTATTAGGCACCTTCTTCTAGATTGTGCTAAATTCACATTTTTCACTTTCCCCAGATTTTTTACCAACTCAACCACTTTTTTTCAGGTCCCCCAGTCGGCTATTTACCACCACACTCACGACTATACAATGGCTTAACCAATCGACAACAATCCATCCTTTACAGATTACCAAACCCCTTTAATACTCTCATTTATTTCCTCACTTACCCTTTTCTTTACACCACACAACTAACTAATACACTCATCCTCTTATTTTATCAATTCCTCTCGCACCCCTAACATTATTCATCTGTACAGCCTGCACTTTAGATTTGTACCTCTTATTCTGCATCAAAATTTCACTAATATAAATTAACACTGGTAACATCATACCTTCATGTAAAACCCTACCACACTCAAGATTTAATCCCCCTATCAATCACCAAAAATTTAATTGCACCAGCCACCTTCCTGCAACTCGCAACTTTTCTTCTACAATCAGTATCATCTGTTCCCTTGTCAACCAACATATATCAAATATTTATACTCAGATACTTGTTCCAGATGCCTACTACCCAACATGATTTCACACTGAGGACACTCTCACTTACCACCATAAGTTAGCTCTTATCTACATTTACTTTCAAACCCCTGCTTTTACACACCTTTCTATCAATCGTCTCAACCTTTCCTCAGATTCATCGCACAAAACCAAATAATCTGCGTATAATGAGCAAGGAACCCATACCTCTCAACCATTCTCCATCAGTCTAACACCCTCCCCTGCCACCCCGTCCTTAAATTCTTTCAATACCTCATCCAAATACAAATTAAATAGCCATGGAGACAAACCATTCCTGTCTCACTCGGCTATTAATATTAAACCATTCTATCTCCACTCCAGTTAGTTATTCTTAAACACGCTTAACTATCGGCATGCATACTTTCGATTTCTTTCAGAAGCCTACCACCATATGTCACTAACACTTGCCACAAAGCTTCCTCATTAATCCCGTCAAATGCCTGCTGCAAGTCCATGAAATTTAAATACTATTTTTTTCTCTCCTTTTCACAATCATGTTTCGATGTGAAGATTTAATCTACACATCCTCTACAACTTCAAAATGCACCTTGTTCTTCGCCAATCAATCCCTCAGACACTCGATGCACTTTCAACCAAAATACAAACATATATCTTTCCTACAACACTAAATAAACTAATTCCCCTTACCCTTATTACAAGGGTATTATCACCTCTCTCTCCTCCTGTCCTCCCTCCACAAACGCTTTGTTACACAACTTCCATATCCAGTCAATCACAATCTAATCCCACTCTTGATTTCACCATTAACTCCATTTATTTTATAGCTGCTAATTTACCATTCTTCAACATTCTCAATCTACCTATTACCTCCTCCCATAAATACCTACTTATCCCCAAAATACTCACATTCACTATCGCATCTTCATCACTGACAATGTCATGAAGATTCATCAGATGGAGTAAAAGAGAATATCCGCCATTTATTATTCTTCGATAGATGTTAACTTACATACTTTATTTCTTAACCTTTCATACTTTCTCGCAAAACAACTTAATACTACTACTACTAATAATAATCAATATTATTATTTAATAATAATAATAAAAAAAAAATAATAAAATAATAATAATAATAATAATAATTAATATAATAATAATAAAAACCTTTCTAAGTGTCTTACCAGCCGTATACATTAGGGCATCTTCGCCGTTATATTAAAGTAATTGGGTGGAGGAGGAGCAACCTTTTCAGGAGTTTTTGACTGCTGCCGCTGCCACTGCTTGTGGAGATGGCTCTGGAGGGGGAGGTGGGGGCCATAATAACTTTCCATTTTGAGTTAGAATTGAACCCCGTACAACTTCATCTTCTAAATCTATGTTGAAATGGTCTTTCGCACCAATAGACAGCAAAATTTTGAAATATTATTCCATACAGTGTTGAGAGCTTGAGTGGTAGCATATCAATTATAAATATCATAATAAAAAGTAATATAATAATAATAATAATAAAATAATAACTATTAACAATCCTTTAATCCAATTATATTAATAAAATACTTTATTTCCTAACCAAAAATTAAAGAAAAATTAATGAATGAAAGATACATTTTTTCTTATATATTGGTGTCCTATCAATATGAAATTTTAAAGGCAAATATAATTTGGCGAGATACCATTTTTTATTTAGATCATCTGTGTGTATACCTAACCGTTTTGCCGCCTGTCATATGAAAAAATTTCAACGTTTTTGGGGGAAATTTTTAAAGTTTTCATATTAGATAGTGGCAAAAAACTGGACCCCGTAGACAAAAACCACTACATTATTTGGATTCATAAAGAATACATTAAGATTCAGAAGATACATAAGAAACAATTATCAGATATAGGAAATAAAAAATTTGTGCTGGACTATGTAATCCTTGGACACTAAATTTTAACGCCCCCCCCCCCTCCGATTGTAGCATTTGTGGAGAGCTCTAATGTAGTGACAGTAAAGCACATTGCTATGACATCAGACTTTATGGACTGCTAACGAAAGTATAAGATTATACGTTAGTTTCTAATAAAAAAAAGTTAACACAAGCAATAAGAATCTTGTCTTGGTTTGCTGCCTTAATTTTCTATAGCATGTAAGAATAAATAATTCCTAAACCTTTTAATATTTTTTCACTACTTCCCTAAATATATGGCATTAGCTAAAAAAAATTTTATTGACAAGTAAAATTGTCAACAAAGAGAAAATAATTTTATTAACTGTAAAAATAACTTTACAAAGACTAAAACTTTAATCTGCCATATCCCATTAGATATATAAAGAATTTTAGTGTGACCTACTAATATATACAGAGAAAGAGCGAAATTCACTCCCTTATGATTGACAAATTGACAAGGGTTACTAAGGTGGTTCATCTCTAATTATGAGGCTACTTAATAAAACAACAAATGTAATACACAGCTGAGAAAAGAATATCTTTAAAGGAATATAATATTGTTGGTGGGGAAGAGAAATAAATAGGTTAAACTATATTGAAAGTTTCACCTTCCTTGAAAGGGAAGTTCTATCATTCTATAAATATTATATATAAGTGAGCTACCTACACAAGCTTTTTCTGTAAAAGTAATAAAATCTTAGTATTTACAATAAAAAAAATGTAAGTTTCAAAAATACAGTAATGGTTTTTAATAGCAAATATATATATTTTTTTTATAGAGTGTATTATCTGTCTATACATCTAAACAATTACGTTTACAAAGCAACTTTCATTACACTGAAAAATATAGCCTTTAAATTTTCGAAATAGCCAAAACTGTTTATCTTAAACTGACAGAACTAAGAGCTTACCTTGAAGGAGATCTGTCAAACCAAATGCGACAACATCCTTGTACTGTATCCTTATACTTCCCCTGGTTTCGTGCGTTTCAATTATTTCCAAACCAGCCTCTGACGCCAACATCAACAACAACTGACCAGGCTTCATTTGCCTCAATAGTGGCCTCCTAATAATTACTTGATTTATTTTTAACAATATATTATATATATATATATTATATATTATATAATACTATATATAGTTATATATACTTGATTATATTATATATATATATATATATAATAGCTAGTATATATATATATATATATAGCTATATATATATCAATTCTGGTGAATCAAGATGGTAAACAAGTTTTCTTTATATTGTCAGCTAGGAAAACAACATTGTCATACCCTTTAACAAAACTGGAAAAATCCTCGGAGTGACACAGTTGAAATGATTATATCAACATCTCTCGCTTGCTTGGCAAAAAGGGCCATTTCTGCGTCATAAAATTCTTTGGACATCTCTTTGGCATATCCTCCTGTGCCCTCTCCAGATTCCTGATAATCGAGTTAAAAAAAAATAGTGAATCTTTATGAATACATTTAAATTCTTCTTTATTGTTAACTAAGTTCTTTCAAAAATAAAAGAGTAGAACAACAATTAACATCTCTGATGATACTTTTGTTTTTTTAAAAAATTAATCTTTAACCTAGTATAATAATTTAATTCAATAAAAAAATATTTTAAATTAAAAAGAAAATGGTAACTATTTTAGTTTTGCTACCTTAAAAAACAAATATTAAAGATATCATAAAATAGAAGTCTGACTATATAGGATCTGTGCCCTTATTCTAACTAAGCTCAAGCAAAATATTTACATTTACAGAATATAAATATTCTTTTTTTGAAACAATTAATAAGATAAAATTTTCATATTCAGCCTTTCTATATACTTCAATGGACATATCAATTACAGATGTACATTCAATAAATTGCATGTGAACATCGCATATAAAATAAAATGGAAAAAATAGTTGTTGAACATTTTAATAATTACTTTGATATTGACTTCAAGAAACTCTGCCCCGAACGATTCAACTTGTTCTTTAACAGCTGCCCTTGTATCAAAGGCACGAACAATGGCTCCCATATTTTTAGCCTGTCCTACTGCAGCCAAACCTGCCACACCACCTCCAATAACTAATACTTTAGCTGGTGGAACCTTACCTGCAGCAGTAATCTGCCCTATAAAAAAAATATATATATATTTATAAGCCATACCGACAAGTTTGTTATATTTTCAATTTTGATTTAGATTTTCAAATTGTCAGAAATTAATATTTTACCAGTAAAAAATCTTCCAAAATGCTGAGATGCTTCCACAACAGCCCTATAACCCGCAATATTTGCCATTGAACTAAGAGCGTCAAAAACTTGGGCACGTGATATTCGAGGAATACAATCCATGGCTATTAAAATCAAATAAAAGCATTCATTTAGAAACATTAAAAACTTGAATATAAAATCCTTGTGAATAAACATTTTTAAAAACAAATGTTTCAAATATAAACATTCAAATGTTACCAAGTTATATATATATATTACCAAAAGCAGTCATATTCTTTTTGACAAGTTCATCAAGTAGTTCATCACCCCATTTGCTCATTAGAATCGAGGAGGAACGGTGGCAAAGGTAAGTATATATATATATATTATATATATATATATATATATATATATATATATATGACTAGTAATATATAGTATATATATAAGTATTATATATATATATTATATAGTATATATATATAGTATATATATATATATACTAGACAAAATTATATATATACATGTATATAGATATATATATATATATATATAAATACTATCATATATATAATATATATATTATATATATATATATATATATATATATATATATATATTATAATATAATATTATATATATATATATATATGAGCGGGTATGTTGTTACCCTGTGTTATTGTATGTGTTATGGTATATAGTAGTGACAATAAGAGTATAGATCTAAAGTTCAATGTGTTTCAGATGGACAATCTCTGGGGTGTGCTAGGTGTGAGGAAGAATTGATTAAGAGAGGAATGAACGTATTAGAGAATGGTGTGGTGTGAAGAAAGGGGAAATGAGAGACCATAAAATGAAGTATTGTTGAGATGGATCTGGTCATGGGAAAGGATGAATGATAGTAGGTTTGGTTAAGCGGTATGTATAGTGGTGAGTGTCGTGGGAATCGACCGGGCTGGGAGACCGAAGAGGAAAGTGGATTGAGTCAGGTTTAGATTTGAAGGAGAGAAATTGGTTGGCAGAGGCGAGAATAAAGGTCGCAGGTGATAGGATGAGGAAATGGCTGCGGTTTCTGTATGGGGGCATCTGGACTTGTGGCCCACCTTGGGCCAGGGATGAACCCTTACATTTGCACGATTTACCATGAGGTGAGGGTCCGCCGCCGGTCCTGATCTCTAGGGTGGATCTTATCTGTCTGCGCTGAACGAGCTGGCTCAACTAATTTTAATGTACAGAGGGCGGGCTGGTAAGGCATGGGCTTTCTTTTGTCGCAGCGTTCTGTCATGTTCTCCTAACTGCTTTTCTTTTCGATTGCTTTGTAACAGCCAACCTTTTACCCCCAATTCTTGGGGGCAAGAGGCAAGGTGAGGAAAAGAAAGAAAAGAAGTTATATATATACTATATATATAATACTACTGATATATATATTATATATCTATATATATATAATATATATAATAGTATATGATATATATAATATATAATATTATAATAACTATATATATATATATATATAGTATACTATATATATAAACACCTTACACAACGAAATTATTCCTACTACTCATATCCCGTGTGCGGGGGAGAAAGGAATTGCCCACAACGTATGGTTTGCGTGTCGCAGAGAAGGCGACTAAGGGCCGGTGGTAGTTGGGTTGGCTGCCACTTCCCCTCCTATATCTTGCTAGGAATGCTGATGCATGGCTCGGAGATGGTCGTGGATCGCCGTTAAACGAACTTCTAGCTTTCGGCGAAATTGTATGATGAATCGTAGGATTACATGGAATGTCAGAGGGAATAAATGATTAATAAATGATGAGGAGAGAGGAATGGATGTATTTAGAAAGGGCAAGATTGATTTGCTCGCTGCTTGACTGAAACAAAAGATGAAAGGAAAAGGTGAAGTTGAAAGCCAGAGAGAAATAAAATGTGTGCGTGCTGGTGTGGCAGAGAATGAGATAGCGGAGCAAGAAGGAGTTTGCATTTTTGCATAGTGACCTGTGGCGCTACAAAGCTAGTGTAGAGCTTCCCTCATGTGTGTGCAGAAGTCCTTAGATTCCTAATGCGTTAAATTCAAAGTTTGAAAGGTCAAGGTATGTATATTTATAACATATGGTTCATCTGGGGTTGGCGAAAAAACTACCGTTTTTTTCAAATCAGTGTTTTTTTCAGGTAAAAAAACATGTTTTTTTATGTTTTTTTCGTTTTTTTTCAGTTTTTTTCGTTTTTTTCATGTTAGATGTATTTTTAAAAATATAAAGGATAATGATACTTCACTTGAGTATTTTCATTTTTCAAAATATGAGGCGACAACCTTGAAATTTAAACAAAATATTTACCCATTTTGATTTATAAAATAGCCGAACTACCTTTCTCTTATATTTTATCATTGTTTCGTTACAATTGTATAGTAGGTTGTAGCCTGCAGACGCTGTTTGTTAGGACTGCGTCTTAGCTTACTAATTCTTACCTATGGGTATTTTACCTGTTGTATCAGCTATAATCATATTTATAATTTACTTGTTATTAACGAACATTATTATATTTATATAAGATGAGTCTGAATGACAAAACTTCAAAAGTGACTAATGGGATGCAAATGAAATAATAAAAATATTGAAGATTAAAATAGTATTGACCAAGCATTGTTAAATTGAAGGCAGGATTGAGTTGAATGACTAAATTACAATATTTGGCTGTGCTGCGAATATCAACTTTTGATCACAATCACTAGTCCCCCCCAGTTCCCCAGCACGCCCAGTCACTAACTGCGAGTACTGACTACTGTGGCTGTGGCCACTGACAAGCACTTTATGCACTGGGGCGCTCATCAGCGTGATCAGCCACAATTAATTTTGATATGTCTGATATCTCAGATGCGTATGAAGTATCGTGTGAGGATGACAGTGGGTGAAGGAGCAAGGGCAGTAACGACTCTTAAGCGTAGCTCCTGCGTTAGCATAGAATCACTCTCTCACGGTTGGCAAATTTTCAGGAATTTCCTGTTTCTAGGATTATGAGCCATGAAATACTAGTTTGCAACGTCTACACAACAAAAGTTTCTTATATTTGTTTCACTTTTTTTACCTTTTTTTTAGCTTAGTTCATTGTTGTTTTCACTTTTTTGAGCAATTTACACTTCTCTTCACCATTTTTGGGGCAAGTGGGAGGTTACTTCGGAGATATCTTTTCTTCCTGTTTTACTGTGGACTGAATTAAAATGTGGTTTAACTACAAAACAGTTTATTGAACTCAAGAAGTTTCGACAAATAAACTGTGGTAAAATAATTGTTTTTAAAGATTTTTAATTTTCAGGTTGTTTAAATAATTTTAAATAATAATTGAATAAAGTTTTTTGAAATTTTGAAATTTTTGAAGATGGGAAGATGTAAGTTTTCAAATGTGTCTTGGTTGGATAGAACTGATCCTCAAGGGTTCAAAATTAGTGTGGGAAAAGAAACAGTCAGACAGCGAAATGTTTTGTAAAATATACATGAAATGCATAAACATTTCCTCAAATGGCTTCCAGGCAGTTATACAACATTCAAAGAAAGCAGTTCATATCAATTACAGCAAAGTTAAATTAAACAAAGATCAGTTACAATTATTGCCTATTTGTAATGTAAATCAAAATATGGAAAATTCAAGTGATCAAAATAAACGAGTCACATCATTGCCCTCTTGTAGGCAAGATTATCAAACTGTTTGCTGATCGAGCTAAAACTATGCTATGGAACTAATGTTGTGGTTGAAATGTGTTGCTGCAGACTACAGTTTTGCTTCTTGCAATGGACTTCTTG